>QNTS01013538.1:0-13620 GCA_003317085.1 Hucho hucho
TGATGGGCTCATTCCGAGCACTGGAACTCTGGTGTGGGGAGCAGGAACCGGCCGTACTGGACTCCCAAAGCACACTGGGACTCTGGTGCGAGGAGCAGGAACCGGCCGTATTGAGCTCACGATGCTCACTGGGACTCTGGTGCGAGGAGCAGGAGCCGGCCGTACTGGGCTCATGATGCGCACTGGCACTCTGGTGCGGGGAGCAGGAACGGGCCGTACTGGACTCATGACGCGCACTGGGACTCTAGTGCGGGGAGCAGGAACAGGCCGTCCTGGGCTCATGACGCGCACTGGGACTCCGGTGCGGGGAGCAGGAACGGGCCGCACTGGATCCACGACGGGCATAGGAATCCTGGAGCGTGGAACAGGGACAGGACGTGCTGGGTCCACGACGGGCACAGGGATCCTGGAGCGTGGAGCAGGGACAGGACGTGCTGGGTCCACGACGGGCACAGGGATCCTGGAGCGTGGAGCAGGGACAGGACGTGCTGGGTCCACGACGGGCACAGGGATCCTGGAGCGTGGAGCAGGGACAGGACGTGCTGGGTCCACGACGGGCACAGGGATCCTGGAGCGTGGAGCAGGGACAGGACGTGCTGGGTCCACGACGGGCACAGGGATCCTGGAGCGTGGAGCAGGGACAGGACGTGCTGGGTCCACGACGGGCACAGGGATCCTGGAGCGTGGAGCAGGGACAGGACGTGCTGGGTCCANTGTCGTGGCAAATGATTTTCAAATTATGACATTCATACAAGAAACTTGTGAATTCAATAATACCTTTAATTAAGCACAATTAAAGGGAGCTGACCTAGGAATCAGCTGATTCAACCAATCACACAATTCTGATTTATACCCCCACATGACATGAGTACAGCCCATATTCAAATGCAGTCACTCCTTCTTTCTCTCATGCCACCAATCATCTTTTGATCTGAGTTCTTGCTTGTTCACGCCCAGTAACGCCCCTATCTGTTCCAAGATTAGATCATATGGTGGCAAGGCCCTTAATGTAATACAAAAAGAATACATCTATCGTGAACATATATTTCCTGTGTTGGCCATTCTGTTGTCATCTTCTAGACCTTTATGTATTTCAATCAATGGATTAAATCAGCATTACATCTTTCCCTGATACATCTATGATCTCAATGCCCTGTTCTCTGCATATGGAAAAATAGCTTGTCCTTGTCTCTCTTCACCACATTCTTTGTCTTCACACTTGCTTGCTGTCACTCACACTTGACATTTGGTTGGGCTATATTATTAGTCCTGCAAGCCTTGACCTTTTAACTTATAGTTTCTGTCTTTCCTAAGTCCACTGTTTGCCTGTCTGATTATACAGACCCTGTTACTTGACTCTATTTCTGACTTTCAAACGTATGTATTTGGAGTCTCAGTTATGCAGTCCTGTCACAAGTCCAGGACAATCCTTAACACATGTTCTGCTCTACAGTGACAAGCCTATATGCATGTTTGTTAAAGGAAAGGAAAAAATACAATTAATGTCATCAAATTATCCCCTACAGGTCCAGAGCTGGGTCCAGAGCTGGGTCCAGAGCTGGGTCCAGAGCTGGGTTCAGAGCATATTTTCCTAAATATTGCATTTCAACATACATACGCTAAGCACTGAACCTTTTCAGGACTTTTTTCAACTGTGTATGTTAAGTATTTTACCCTGTCTACATTAGAGTGATGTCTCTTCCTCCTCTTCCTTCTCCTCCTCCCACTCTTCCTCATCTTCCGCTTCCCCCTCCTATAATGAACTTTGGGCACATTGATCACATTTATCATCAGGCCTCACTGCCAATGCCTGTTGCCTCCTTCCACGGTCTCCGCCCAGCGCGTCATCACGACAAGCCCTCTGAGGCCTGGCAGCCGTCCCCTCTCCTTAATGCATGACTGGTAGCCTACACGCCTCACCCCGGGTCCATGCCACTCTTGATCCCCACAGCCACCTGCCATGTGCCTCTTCGTTCCATTGATGTGTGTGGCATGTGGTGTGGGTATCCTAACAGCCTGGTCTTATCCTGACACTGGTTGGTACCAGACACGTGTTGTGACCCACCTCACCCTTACTAGATGGTACAGCAGCCCCTCCTAAGGGACCGACCCAGTCCAATGACCTGCCCTGACATGAGATGGTAGCACTACTTCAGTTTTTAACGTATTCACAGTACCTCATAAAGAAGTTTACAACCTAGACAGTTCAGGACCTATGGGAGTGCTGAAAGCTTTGGGATTGATGTAGTTGTCAATGTCTGCATGTATGGAAATGTCTTTCTCTAGACTGCCTCAAATTCTCTCTTAGGTTTGTGGGTGAGCATTGCTCTCTTGAGGTGAAACACAGTAATGCATGATCACTGTCAGCATTATTCAGGTAATGTATTGTGTAACCGGTGTGAAATGGATAGCTAGTTAGCGGGGTGCGCGTTAGTAGCGTTTCAATCGGTGATGTCACTCCCTCTGAGACCTTGAAGTAGTTGTTCAATGGGTAACGATGCTTGGTGGGAGGCAGTCGTAGATGTGTGCAGAGGGTCCCTGGTTTGGGGCGAGGAGAGGGACGGAAGCTATACTCTTACAATTGCAATCAAATAAGATTGAATGTATTATGCAGCTATGCCAGCATTATCCAGGTAATGTATTGCAATCAAATAAGATTGAATGTATTATGGGGCTGTTATTAGACATAACTGTAGGTTATAATTTAAAAAAGGATGATATAGGTTGATAAACTGAAATAACCACATGCAAAGTTCAGCAAACACTTTTATTTTACAAAAATAGGATGTGTTATAGAAAAATAAATACATATGGATAGCAACCCCACAGTATACACCTGTTATTCTGTTCAGCCTCCAGTCCAGTCCACAGCTCTGTCTATATTCGTTCTTTAAACAGTTTATTCAGTCTATTTTCCGTAAAACATCTCGAGCAGAAGCTCATTCATGCTGACCGTGCCGATGACAGGTTTGAAGAAAAGTCCAACAACGACGTTTGCATTGATGGACCGTAGCATGGAGAGCGCGATGAATAGTTTAGTGAACCTTGTAGCGTCTCTTCGGTGAGGGACTTTCACATATTCATTAAGGGCTTGATGCGCTTCGCTCTGCAGTGCCTGAATGTAGCTTTGACACCGGAGCTCTGCAATGTCTAAGGAGAGAATAAAATGGAAGTTAAAATCAGAAACTATTAAGGTGAACTCAAACAAGTCAAAAAATAGTCGCACATTTAATAATAGCCCATTCATAAAATAATAACAATAATAATAGGCTAATAATAATAATGATAATAATTATCAAAACAATAACAATAATTTAATATCATGTAATGATTATAATAATAATGATTATCATTATTATTATAAAAAATAATAACAAAAACAACTATGATAATAATAATAATGATAATAGGCGTGCTAATAATAATACAACTAGTAAATACACCATAAAACAATTTGTTTAACAAACCTGGATTGAAGAGAATGGCTCCCTTTAAATATGCATATTCTTTGGTGCTGATGTCCAGTCCCCAACATTTATTCAAAAACATTTTAATTCCTTGGACATCAGTGAGAGAAACGCCTTGGCCACTGCGCCCGTGCGCGGTCTCCTGTCTTCCTTGTCCGCTGGTCAGTATGTTCTGTAACATACTGAGTTCTGGCGTCTCCATGGTCTCGAAGTCGATCAAGTCCTGCGCCATGCCCAAAACGAGCAGCTGGGCCCAGCTGTTGCGCACGAGCTGTAACTGGTCCTCCGCTGGAAGTTCCCGAAAACAAAGTACATTTTTAACAAACTTCAGCGTTTTTAAAAGCGCTGCCGACGCTGCTTTACACGTTGTCTGGGGAGAACGGAGAACCACTTTCTTCTTAGATCCACACGAACAAGCCTGCTGTTGAGGGACCGCCAACCTCGCCCGCCCCTGTGAATGCTGATTCGGTTGGTTGTCGTTTTTCAAAATGCTGTAAAGGATGCTTCTTTGTCCCCTTTCGCCGAGGCACTGGTAGCTGTCAAAGCAAGCCATCCCGTCCTTCTGTTGATAGCTGGCAAAGACAACCCTGGCGACGTGGAAGGTGAGGTTTTATATTTCCTTCCTCCCCATTGACAACTTGTTTAGACTTTTAAAATATTCGATGACACCGCCCACCCAGTTCTTCACAGGCACACGACTAGAGGGAGCCAGACAGCCAGTTGCCCCCAGACAGCCAGTTGCCACCAAAGTGGTTTCATACAGTAAAATAGCCCATTTCTGGATTATGCAAAAGACACCCTGAATTACATTTTCTAAATAATTAGGTTATATGGTGCATTCGGAAAGTATTCAGACCCCTTGACTTTTTCCACGTTTTATTTAAAAATGTTTTTATTTCACCTTTATTTAACCAGGTAGGCTAGTTGAGAACAAGTTGTCATTTACAACTCCGACCTGGCCAAGATAAAGCAAAGCAGTGGACACAAACAACACAGAGTTACACATGGAATTAACAAGCGTACAGTCAATAACACAATAGAGAAAAAAAAGAAAGTCTATATACAGTCGTGGCCAAAAGTTTTGAGAATGACACAAATATTAATTTCCACAAAGTTTGCTGCTTCAGTGTCTTTAGGGATTTTTGTCAGATGTTACTATGTAATACTGAAGTATAATTACAATAATTTCATAAGTGTCAAAAGTTTTTATTGACAATTACATGAAGTTGATGCAAAGAGTCAATATTTGCAGTGTTGACCCTTTTTTTTCAAGACCTCTGCAATCCGCCCTGGCATTATGTCAATTAACTTCTGGGCAACATCCTGACTGATGGCAGCCCATTCTTGCATAATCAATGCTTGGAGTTTGTCAGAATTTGTTGTTTTTTTTGTTTGTCCACCCGCCTCTGGAGGATTGACCACAAGTTCTCAATGGGATTAAGGTCTGGGGAGTTTCCTGGCCATGGACCCAAAATATCGATGTTTTGTTCCCCGAGCCAGTTAGTTATCACTTTTGCCTTATGGCAAGGTGCTCCATCATGCTGGAAAAGGCATTGTTTGTCACCAAACTGTTCCTGGAGGGTTGGGAGAAGTTGCTCTCGGAGGATGTGTTGGTACCATTCTTTATTCATGGCTGTGTTCTTAGGCAAAATTGTGAGTGAGCCCACTCCCTTGGCTGAGAAGCAACCCCACACATGAATGGTCTCAGGATGCTTTACTGTTGGCATGACACAGAACTGATGGTAGCGCTCACCTTGTCTTCTCCAGACAATCTTTTTTTCCGGATGCCCCAAAAAATCGGAAAGGGGATTCATCAGAGAAAATTACTTTACCCCAGTCCTCAGCAGTCCAATCCCTGTACATTTTGCAGAATATCAGTCTGTCCGTAATGTTTTTCCTGGAGAGAAGTGGCATCTTTGCTGCCCTTCTTGACACCAGGCCATCCTCCAAAAGTCTTTGCCTCGCTGTGCGTGCAGATGCACTCACACCTGCCTGCTGCCATTTCTGAGCAAGCTCTGTACTGGTGGTGCCCCGATCCTGGCGCTTGCTGGACTTTCTTGGGCGCCCTGAAGCCTTCTTCACAACAATTGAACTGCTTTCCTTGAAGTTCTTGATGATCCGATAAATGGTTGATTTAGGTGCAATCTTACTGGCAGCAATATCCTTGCCTGTGAAGCCCTTTTTGTGCAAAGCAATGATGACGGTATGTGTTTCCTTGCAGGAAACCATGGTTGACAGAGGAAGAACAATGATTCCAAGCACCACCCTCCTTTTGAAGCTTCCAGTCTGTTATTTGAACTCAATCAGCATGACAGAGTGATCTCCAGCCAGGATTCAGTTCATTTGCATGGCAAAGAGGGACTTTGCAATTAATCTGATCACTCTTCATGGCATTCTGGAGTATATGCAAATTGCCATCATACAAACTGAGGCAGCAGACTTTGTGAAAATTAATATTTGTATCATTCTCAAAACGTTTGGCCACGACTGTACAGTGTGCAAATGGCTTGAGGAGGTAAGGCAATAAATAGGCCATAGTAGCGAAGTAATTACAATTTAGCAAATTAACACTGGAGTGATAGATGTGCAGATGATGATGTGCAAGTAGAAATACTGGTGTGCAAGAGAGCAGAAAAGTAAATAAAACCAATATGGGGATGAGGTAGGTAGATTGGATGGGCTATTTACAGATGGGCTATGTACAGCTGCAGCGATCGGTTAGCTGCTCAGATAGCTGATGTTTAAAGTTAGTGAGGGTAATATAAGTCTCCAGCTTCAGCGATTTTTGCAATTTGTTCCAGTCATTGACAGCAGAGAACTGGAAGGAAAGGCGGCCAAAGGAGGTGTTGGCTTTGGGGATGACCAGTGAGATATACCTGCTGGAGCGCGTGCTACGGGTGGGTGTTGTTATCGTGACCAGTGAGCTGAGATAAGGCAGAGCTTTACCTAGCAAAGACTTGTAGATGACCTGGAGCCAGTGGGTCTGGCGACGAATATGCAGCAAGGGCCAGCCTTTGCTACAAGGTCGCAGTGGTATGTTACAGCCTTAAAATTGATTACATTTTCAGGTCTCTCCATAGATTTTCGATTGGGTTCAAGTCTGGGCTCTGGCTTGGCCACTCAAGGACATTCAGAGATTTGTCCCGAAGCCACTCCTGCATTGTCTTGGCTGTGTGCTTTGGGTCGTTGTCCTGTTGGAAGGTGAACCTTTGTCCCAGTCTGAGTGCTCTGGAGCAGGTTTTCATCAAGGATCTCTCTGTACTTAGCTCTGTTAATCTTTCCCTAAATCCTGACTAGTCTCCAGTCCCTGCCCCTGAAAAACATCCCCACAGCATGATGCTGCCACCACCATGCTTCACAGTAGGGATGGTGCCGGGTTTCCTCCAGACGTGATGCTTGGCATTCAGGCCGAAGACTTCAAACCTTGGTTTCATCAGATTCTTGTTTCTCATGGTCTGAGAGTCCTTTAGGTGCCTTTTTGCAAACTACAAGCGGGCTGTCATGTGCCTTTTACTGAGGAGTGGCTTCTGTCTGGCCACTACCATAAAGCCCTGATTGGTGGAGTGCTGCAGAGATGGTTGTCCTTCTGGAAGGTTCTCCCATCTCCACAGATGAACTCTGGAGCGCTGTCATTGACAATCGGGTTTTTGGTCACCTCCCTGACCAAGGCTCTTCTCCCCCAATTGCTCAGTTTGGCCGGGCGGCCAGCTCTAGGAAGAGTCTTTCTTGGTGGTTCCAAACTTCTTCCATTTAAGAATGGAGGCCACTGTGTTCTTGGGGACCTTCAATGCTGCAGAAATGTTTTGGTACCTTTCCCCAGATCTGTGCCTCGACACAATCCTGTTTCAGAGCTCTACGGACAATTCCTTCAACCTCATGACTTGTTTTTTTGCTCTGACATGCAGTGTCAACTGTGGGACCTTATATAGACGGGTTGTGCTTTTCCAAATCATGTCCAATCAATTGAATTTACCCCAGGTGGACTCTAATCAAGTTATAGAAACATCTCAAGGATGATCAATGGAAACAGGATGCACCTGAGCTTAATTTTGAGTCTCATAGCAAAGGGTCTGAATACTTATGTAAATAAGGGTATTTTGGGGTTTGTTTTTGAAAAAAAAAACAGTTTTTCTCTCTCTCTTGCTATCTTTCTCTCTGTCTTTCGCTCCCTCTCTGTGGCCTTGTGTGAATAGTTGTGGCCTAGTTGTGGCCACTGAAAGAGAAAAGACCAATACAAGGAATTGTCCCCTTCTAGAAGACTTGTTGTCACATGTTAAATGAAATTCGGGGCAATGTGACAATATCCAAGCGGTGCTACAGTTCTGTTTGTTTGTTAGGTCACTGCATCAGGTGTTACAAGCTTTCAGACCTCAATTAGTGACCTCAGGCTTCGATAATGGAAAACGCACCTGATCCGCACCACCGAGACGCACCTTGACCCTGACTCTGTGGCATCTTCCACGTAATAATTAAACAAACAGAAGAATACCTGCGCACCAGAACTCAATACCAGGTAATTATCTCTGAGACCGGAGCTTGTTCTTCCTTCAAATATCAATTGGATTCCAGAGGCGAAGCTTTATGTGCAGCTGTGTACTTTGACATTTCATAGGCGATGGGTTTGTTGCCACGTCTGCAGGCAAGGTTCCTGTCTAGACACGTCAATGTCATCCTTATTCTCAATGGAAGGCCCTCATTTGGAAGGTAGATCTGAGTTCAAAGAGAATAAAGATATCTTGTTCTCTGCTCTCCTGGCGTACAGGGCGGCCCGCACAGCATGTTCAACATCTAATTTCATTTGTAGCGATAGGGAGAAAGAAGCATTGTAGAAGAATTCAAAAGTCATTGGAGTGTCTATTTTTTCATTGTCTGAGTCGACATACAGGTGAAAAGGTTTCCTTCGAAGTGTAGTTTTTAGAAATGACAAGGGAAATAACCAATGTCAATAATGTGAAATGACAAGTGTGTCATGACATCTGTTTCAGTGTTGCATGACAACAACCCACCATGACACACTGTCAACATACTTCACCCGCCTCAGTTTCACCGTCAGTGAATGTCTGACTGTCTGGGTCACTCTCTGGGAACAAAAGGTTGTAATCAAAAGCACAAATGAAGAACTATCATGAAAGTCCAGAAGTTCGGGGTCACTCACAGCATTAGGCTTGACAGAACCAGATGTGACAGAACACCACAGACGTCTTGAAGGGAACACTGATGTCATCCTCTCTTTGAGGAGATTATAAAATATGATTGATTCGCTGGCCTGTTTAGAAAATTATATCAAGGCAGGCTGTTTTTCCTCTGACTTTTTCCTCAAGGCTATGGTGTAGCAGCCGATGAAAGCCTGTACTTTGGTGGGGTTTACAATATTATTCACAAAAGAGAAACTCTCACAGTTGATTTCCTTGAAAAGGAATATTTTTGTTCCAAGGCACAGAGTCGTGTAAACAACCTTCACGAAACTCTTCCTCTCCTCTCCTCTCCTCTCCTCTCCTCTCCTCCACACCCCATGTATTTTATTCTGCCCAGTGACCTCCTCACACCACCCATGTCTTTTATCCTGCCCAGTGACGACCTCACACCACACCACCCATGTCTTTTATGCTGCCCAGTGACCTCCTCACTCCACCCCCACCCATGTCTTTTATCCTGCCCAGTGATCTCCTCACTCCACCCACACCCATGTCTTTTATCCTGCCTAGTGACCTCGTTACCTCACCACCACCCATGTCTTTTATCCTGCCCAGTGACCTCCTCACCCCACCCCCACCCATGTATTTTATCCTGACCAGTTTCTGCTCAAGGACAGAATATGTTGCTGACATGTTGCACAAAATGTTCTCCTGCTTATGAAATTTGATTTTGTTCATTTTATGCCTTTTGAACAGACCTATTCACTGGCCTAGTCCATGTTCTTATACAGTAGCCTACCACGGTCAAGTAATGGCCTCCAAGAGCCATCTTCCTCTGCTCATTGTCTTTGAAGATTCTACATTAATGATGCATTGGCAAAATAAAATTTAAAAGAAATTGTGAGTGTATGTTGTATTAGCCACCTGTTTCAGTCGTTTTGTGATATACATGCATGATGACAGTTTGTGAATCATTGGACATAGGAATTGTCTAGTTGTTGGATTCTCTCCTCTCTCTGTCTAGGAGGGTCTTTGCTTTGAACTCACAAACTGACCATGAAACTAGGCGAAGTGCAACTATACTTTCATATAGTTTTCTAGTCTGGTTTCAGAGTAAAACTCTCAGGATTACAAAGTCAAGGGCACTTCCATATTATGATTTGCACTCCTTTAAGGCTAAAGTCTAAAAGCTTTCAGTGAATCAAGGACTCCTTCCCAGTCTAATTCCCATACTGTTTGGAAACATTCCTGCTCCTGGACCTTGAGAATAATGCAGATATTCTGAGAAGTAGCTCCAAAGACCAACACAAATCCTACATACAGTACATGAATGCTACTTGATTTAGGATGAATATTGAATATGAAAACACACAGTCGGACACTAGACGTTTCACACTGGTAGACGTTGTTTTGTTGGAAGTAAACGCTCTATTCAATCCATACCAGGGTTGTAAATGTCCAGTACAATTACAATAATCAATTCTTCTTGTGCAAAAAAAGAGCATGTTTGAAAAATAATGCATTTGGTAAACATGATGAACCTGGTAAACATGATAAACATTTTAAACATGGTAAACATGATAAACATGATAAACATGACAAACATGGTAAGCATTGTAAACATGACAAACATGGTAAACATTGTAAACATGGTAAACATTGCTTGTATCAGTATACAGTATACATTTTGCAGCACTTTCAAAGCAAGTGCATTGTTTTTGGCCTACCTTGAAACACTAGTCACTGGTTTTGCTTAAAAACCTCTTAAGGATCCGCCCCTTTTTTCAATTTTCACCTAAAATGACATACCCAAATCTAACTGCCTGTAGCTCAGGCCCTGTCACGTCCAGGCCTGAGTTTACAGGCTGGCGTGTTTAGTTTGTGTTTTGTTTAGGAGGGTTTTTTTTGTTCTAGTTTATGTATTTCTATGTTGGGTTGATGGTTCCCAATTAGAGGCAGCTGTTTGTCGTTACCTCTAATTGGGAACCATATATATGTTTGTGGTTTTCACTGGGGTTTTGTGGGTCATTGATTATTCTGAATGTTATTATAGTATGTTTAGTGGTGTGTGCCTGTTTTAGCCACACCGGAGTTACGATCTTTATTTGTTTGTTTTGCCAGTTACGTTAAATAAAGCATGTACACTGGAAACCTCGCTGCATCTTGGTCCGTCCCTATAGAAGATCGTGACAGGCCCTGAAACAAGGATATGCATATTCTTGATACCATTTGAAAGGAAACACTTTGAAGTTTGCGGAAATGTGAAAGGAATGTAGGAGAATATAACACATTAGATCTGGTAAAAGATAATACAAAGAAAAAAACTACCTTTTTTGTAATTTTTTTTTACCATCTTTGAAATGCAAGAGAAAGGCCATAATGTATTATTCCAGCCCAGGTGCAATTTAGGTATGTGCAAAGTTTCAGACTGATTCAATGAACCATTGCATTTCTGTTCAAAATGTTGTATCAAGACTGCCCAAATGTGCCTACGTTGTTTATTTTTAACTTTTCAAGTTCAAAACTGTACACTCTCCTCAAACAATAGCATGGTATTCTTTCACTGTAATGGCTACTGTAAATTGGACCGTGCAGTTAGATTAACAAGAATTGAAGCTTTCTGCCAATATCAGATATGTCTATGTCCTGGGAAATGTTCTTGTTACTTACAACCTCATGCTAATCGCATTAGTCTACGTTAGCTCAACCGTCCCATGGGGGACCCACCGATAAAGTAGAGCCTTAAGTGTCAGAGATCCACAAAGTACCGCCCACACTGAAAGCCTGGGTTTGAAAGCCAGCTACGACATCACAGGCATGGGATCAAAGACAATACTTACTGTATGGCCTGCATTCATTCATTACTAAGGCCTTATTGCTACTGTAAGGGAGGGCGATGTGTTCAGCCTTAGAACCGCAGGAAGTTGGGAGCGGTGAGCCACTTGTTCATGGTGAGGAATCGAGGGTCCTTGAAAAGGGCTACATTTTGGAGTGGCGTTAACGGCGTGTTCATCAAGGTTTTCTCTGTATTAAAGTGAATCCCAGCCCAGGTTTTAACTTCAAGGCTGTTCCTCAGGGTTTAGTATGCTGTTAAATATCCATCCAGCAATGCATAGTGGTTTATCTGAACTGTATCGTAGTACTCGATTGGCCAGCTCATGCCTTGCCCAGCGTCGTCCTCTTCAGAGTCTGATGTAATGATGTGAGCAAACGGAATAGCCACAACAGATTACCTTATTGTTTTAGTGTTTGTTTATGCAATCCAAAATTAGGCGGCAACATGATAGGAACCATAAGAAATAGCTGTAGGTCTATTCAACCGAACCTGCTCTTTACCCAAAATGACTCCCTATAAGTTTAGATGTATGACCCTGGATAATTCTTTGTGAGAAAATACTTGAAAGTATGTTATGAAGAACTGACTGTTACCATGGATACTGCCTCGACAACGGCGATATGACTTGTAATAACGGGTGGCCTTGTCTATTGGAGAGTTACAAATTGAATGATGCTTTTTTTCAAGGCCTTCTATCAGTCTGTCTGTTAAAGAGGTATGATGGAGGACATTCATTTGACACTTTTTGTGTGTGTGTGTGTGTGAGGATGTTAAAGGCCCAATGCAGCCGTTTTTGTATCAATCTCAAATAATTTCTGGGTAACAATTAAGTACCTTACTGTAATAGTTTTCCACTAAAATGGACAAAAATAGCTTTTTAGCAAAAAACTATTTTCTCAACTAAGAATTTTTCTAGGACTGTCTGGGTGTGGTCTGAGTTGTTAGGGAAAACTGAAAACGAACTGTTATTGGCAGAGAGGTTTGGAACTCCTATTGGTCTATTAATCAATTTACTGCCTGGTGATGTCACCAGGCAAGCCTTAACTCACACTTCTACGGTCTTAGTTTCATTAGCTGATGTACAATATGATACAAAACACAGGAAAAACATCATTTTGACTGCACTGGGCCTTTAACATGAGACCTACGGGTTTGGATCCTGGGTAGCAGGATTTGAATCCTGAATCCTGGCCTCAGCAGGGATGGGCACCAAGGTTGATGAGGTGTGTGGGGCAACAAGTGGCTGCTGCTGCTTAAATCAGAATAGACGGTTTGTCATTAAGGTCTGCAGTCTGGCCATCTGCCATGGATATATAGACGGCCTGTCATTAAGGCTCCCGAGTGGCACAGCCGTCTAAGGCACTGTATCTCAGTGCTAGAGGCGTCACTACAGACCCTGGTTCGATTCCAGACTGTCCGTGATTGGGAGTCCCATAGGGCGGCAGACAATTGGCCCAGTGTTGTTAGGGTTTGGCCGGAGTAGGCAGCCATTGTAAATAAGAATTTGTTCTAAACTGACTTGCCTAGTGAAATAAAACAATTAAAATTAAGGTCTGCAGTCTGCCATGGATATGAGGTAGCTGTAAAGCAGACCAGAGGCCATTGAGTTAGTTAGCCCTGGATAAACAAATAGGACCTGCACCTTGCTAGGACCTTACACGGTAGCCATTAGCTAGGACTGGGTTGGTTTTATTCTTTCTCATATTGGGTCCTTGAGATTGAGTGGGACAGCGCCTTCATAGAAATGTTATCAGTTGTGTCGACATTTTGCTTGTTTCTGTTTGATGTGTGATTATTATGTGCACCTCAGTGAGGTTTGATGTGTGATTATCATGTGTACCTCAGTGAGGTTTGATGTGTGATTATCATGTGTACCTCAGTGAGGTTTGATGTGTGATTATTATGTGCACCTCAGTGACGTTTGATGTGTGATTATTATGTGCACCTCAGTGAGGTTTGATGTGTGATTATCATGTGTACCTCAGTGAGGTTTGATGTGTGATTATCATGTGCACCTCAGTGAGGTTTGATGTGTGATTATAATGTGCACATCAGTGAGGTTTGATGTGTGATTATAATGTGCACCTCAGTGAGGTTTGATGTGTGATTATTATGTGCACCTCAGTGAGGTTTGATGTGTGATTATTATGTGCACCTCTCTCAGGGAGGTTTGATGTGTGAT
>QNTS01013538.1:14204-25474 GCA_003317085.1 Hucho hucho
ATTATGTGCACCTCTCTCAGGGAGGTTTGATGTGTGATCATTATGTGCACCTCTCTCAGGGAGGTTTGATGTGTGATTATTACGTGCAGCTCTCTCAGAGAAGTTTGATGTGTGATTATTATGCACCTTAGTGTGAGCTTGAACTCATAAAGACAGACCAGAGTATACCAATCAAGTTATACAATGTTGGAATACATTTTCCTTTATCTCTGATGGTTACCTTGAATTGAATGAAAATATGATTTTATGTGTGGCTTGGTTGCTTATTTCAAGCACCTCTCTCTTTTACCCTCTCTCTCTCTCAATTCAATTCAATTCAAGGGCTTTATTGGCATGGGAAACATATGTTAACATTGCCAAAGCTCTCTCTCTGTCTCTCTCTCAGCATCTGGCCATGTGAATAGGAAAAGAGTAGGGAAGGCCAGGCTCAAGACTAGAGGCAAACTGAACAGTAGCACAGATCCAACTGTCAGCCTTGACCGGGTCAATAACAAAGCAGCCAGTGGACTTCGGCCTAGGTTAAAGGTCACGACAGAAGGAGATAAGATTAAATTAAAGGGGAAGGAAAATACCTGCTGTTTTTTCCCAACGCGGTCCTCTGACATTGCACATATTTGTACCATTTCAACAGTAGCAGACCTGATTCAGCTGACCACCCACCCCTTGATTAAATGTTGTAATAGTGTTGTACAATAGTACTGTAATTGAAGAAATATGTGCAATGGCTGGGGACCGGGGTTATGAAACATTGAAATAGAATCACAAATCAGTTTTGGGTCATTCAGAAAGGTGTGCAAAAGAATAGTGCACAAGCCCAGCTATAGTGATGCAGTGTCCCTGTCCCTGTTTCTCCTCCTGACATTGTTGTCAGGGCACAGCAAGTACATCCTGTTACTTACTGACACTGACATGTCAAATCCAGGCCTGTGAGTACATCTCCACTATCCACCCACACACACAACCCATTACCTTTCTCTCTTTCTCAGAAGTGAACCAATGCTCTGTGCTGAACACAAGGTCATGCTGTCCACAGTTCATTATGGAGAATATGTTGTTCCAACAGCTGTGACAGACCTCTCTTCCTACTTTACCGTTACACAGACTCATTTGTTGGCTTCATTACTTGGGCAGATGTTTTTCTGGCGGCTTTTTTCTCTGGTAGTCCTCTCCTGCAGTCAATGACCAAAAGCACCCTCTTTGGCTTCGTTGGTGGAATGTTATTCATATTTTTCATAATTTCATAATTCATAGATTATTTTTGTTAAATAAACAGATGAAAATCCAGTGTTTTTATGTCAAACAGTTTTGTTATATTTTAGTTTTCTGTGATGTATATAAAGTGTAATATTGGGATGCAAACTCAAGATGGAATACATTTCATCTCTATATCTGACATGGTACCGGTGTCTTCTTTTTTTATGCCCATAACCATGTGTAATCTGATTTCATATTTAACAACAAGCACAAAGCCTTGGAGCCGCACAGTCTAACCGGAGACTTCTAAAGCAACCAGGAGAGGAGTGTCCTGGGAATGTTTCCATTATCCAGCCCCAAGATCAAACCTAGTGCGGTTAACTAAGCAGGGGGAGATAGAACACAATGGGGGCGCTGCGTTGTCAAGACCAGCGAAATAATTCACAACGCTTCCTCTCTCTTTCAGAATCCCATATCAGACACATGCATCTTCTCCCATCCTGGCAGTTAATATGTGCGGTACATTCCCAAACGCGGCCATAGGGACTCAGTAAAGGCTTATAGATCAGACCTGGCTTCAAATACTATTGGAAATCATTTCAAAGACTTTATCTGGACTTTATTGAGCTTGCCTGTTGCAATGGAAGCAATAGACAACTCCCAAACCCAGCCCACCTGGCACTCTGGGCAAACTAAAGCAAACGATCTTAAAATATTTGAAAGATTTTAAATAGTATTTGAACCCGGATAGCACCCTGGGCTGCTGCTGGCACGGAGCCTTTCAATCAAGCCTGCAAGCCTCCTGAGGTAAAACATCAGTCACTACCAGAAAACTCTCCTCCCTCGTAAAACTGATAGGAACGGCCTTTGCCACAGGGACACCGGCCGCCTGCACAGACAATTCTTACATATTCATTTATGTCCTGAAGAGTTATAATTGAGCGAAGGGGGTGGGTCCACTGTGTTTGGGGAAATATTATACGGGCCCATCGGTTGGAGTTTATGTGCCTTTCATCACCTTTTATGGAGGTGCTGTCACGTCCTGGCCATAGAGAGCCATCTGGGTTCTCTATGGGGTTTTGGGCCAGGACGTGACTAGGGTTGTCTAGGTGACTTTATGGTTTTGAGTTGGTTCCCAATTAGAGGCAGCTGTATGTCATTCCCTCTAATTGGGAATCCTATTTAAGTTTCTTCCCTTCCCCACCTGCCTTGTGGGTTATTGTTTATTGTCATGTTTGTTTTCAGTTAGTGCATGTGTTTGTGCTATTCAGACGTTACGGTTTGATTATCTTTATAGTTTTTTTTGTACGTTTCACTGAATTAAAATTATGTGGAACTACACCCACGCTGCACTTTGGTCCAATCCTTCCAGCGATCGTGACAGAATAACCCACCACCAAAGGACCAAGCAGCGTGCCCAGGAGAAGGTGTTCTGGACCTGGGAAGAGATCATGGGGGGTTGTGAGACCCTTCATGGCGGCACTCGCCGAGGAGAGAGAAGGAGCAGCCAGGACGCCGGGGTCCAAGGACACAGCAGTCCCAAGATTTTTTTTGGGGGGGGGGCACATGGGGCGAAGGGGCCGAAACCAGGCCAGAGCCACAGCCCGAATGGAGGAACGTAAAGGAGTTTAGGCTGGGATATGAGAGAGAGGTTGTGGCACGTCAAGAGCTGCAACGCAGGCTCCGAGATGAGCGTCTGCCCAGCCCAGTACGTCCAGTACCAGCTCCCCGCACTCGCCCAGAGGTGCGTGAGACCAGCCTGTTGCATCCAGTGCCAGCTCCACGCACCAGACCTGCAGTGCGCCTCTCCAGCCCGGTGCGTCCAGTGCCAGCTCCCCGCACTCGCCCAGAGGTGCGTGAGACCAGCCCGGTACGTACAGGGCCAGCTCCACGCACCAGACCTGCAGTGCGCCTCTCCAGCCCGGTGCGTCCAGTGCCAGCTCCCCGCACTCGCCCAGAGGTGCGTGAGCCCAGCCCGGTACATCCAGTGCCAGCTCCAGGCGTCCAGTGCGCATCCCCAGCCCGGTGCGTCCAGTGCGCATCCCCAGCCCAGTACGTCCAGTTCCGGCTCCACGCACCAGGCCTCTAGGGTGTCGTCCCAGCCTAGTACGTCCTGTTCCTGCTCCACGCACCAGGCCTCTAGGGTGTCGTCCCAGCCCAGTATGTCCTGTTCCGGCTCCACGCACCAGGCCTCTAGGGTGTCGTCCCAGCCCAGTACGTCCTGTTCCGGCTCCACGCACCAGGCCTCGAGGGTGTCGTCCCAGCCCAGTACGTCCTGTTCTGGTTCCACGCACCAGACCTCCAGGGTGTTGTCCCAGCCCAGTACGTCCTGTTCCTGCTCCACGCACCGGGCCTCCAGTGCGTCTTCTCAGGCCGATACGGCCCGCACCGACACCTAAAACCCACCCGAACCCTCCCCCAGTGACTTCTGATTTGCGTTCGGAGTCCGCACCTTTGGGGGGGGGGGGTACTGTCACGTCCTGGCCATAGAGAGCCCTCTGGGTTCTCTATGGGGTTTTGGGCCAGGACATGACTAGGGTTGTCTAGGTGACTTTGTTTGGTTTTGAGTTGGTTCCCAATTATTTTCTCTTAATGAATGATGGATGTTAGGGGGGAGCTGCCTTGCGCCACAGACTCGAAAGGTGACCTTGAGTGATTGATGATTAAAAAAAGTTTGAAAGACGATTAATCGCTTCATCCCAAAGACTAAACTGTTGACAAAAATGGTTGCCGATGTCACTGTGCTACTCAAACTACATGCATTGTATGCCATTGCCTTGTAGATGATACTAGCTGTCCCTTGAATATGTACCATCTTTGGTTTTACAGACGCACTGGCATTTTCTGAACAGTGACTCTTTGTTGGAAGCATAGCGCCATAACAACTCGTAACTCGGTCATAACCGCTGACATAATGGGTCATAATATGTCATAACATGACACATATTTAGACGTGTTGTGATATATATTGCAGTGTTTTGTGTTAAATAAAGTGTTAACCTGAACACTAGTAGTATGAAGTAGTATGAACACTGTTTTCAGACAATTGCTTTACTTAACATTTTTCATATACATATAAACTATATATACACAAAAGTATGTGGACACCCCTTCAAATTAGTGGATTCGGCTATTTCAGCCACAGCCGTCGCCACCTTTCTAACAAGTCAGTTTGTGACATTTCTGCCCTGATAAAGCTGCCCCAATCAACTGTAAATGCTGTTATTGTGAAGTAGAAACGTCTAGGAGCAACAACGGCTCAGACGCGAAGTGGTAAGCCACACAAGCTCACACAACAGGACTGAAGTGCTGAAGTACATAGCACCTAAAAATAGTCTTTCATCGGTTGCAACACACTACCAAGTTCCAAAATGCATCTGGAAGCAACGTCAGCACAAGAACTGTTCGTCGGGAGTTTCATGAAATGGGTTTCCATGGCCGAGCAGCAGCACACAAGCCTAAGATCACCATGCACAAAACCAAACGTCGACTGGAGTGGCGTAAAGCTCGCTGCCATTGGACTCTGGAGTAGTGGAAACGCGTTCTCTGGAGTGATGAATCACGCTTCACCAACTGGCAGTCCGACAGGACGAATCTGGGTTAGACGGATGCCAGGAGACCAACACCATATTAATGCCCATGATTTTGGAATGAGATGTTCGAGGAGCAGGTGTCCATATACTTTTTGGTCATGTAGTGTAGCTGCGTCTGTCTTTGTGTCTTCAATGTAAGAAATTTAACCTGAAATCTTCACAAACTGTACAATCTGAGCCTTTTGGCTACAGAGGCTTTAATTTTCCAGGAAAAATCTTCCTCATCTGTCTCAAGGTTTCCCTGTGTGGCCTATATCTAGTTAAATTCCCCGGTTTTCCAGAAATCCTGGTTGGAAGATTCTGGATTTCCTCCTTATTCTCTCCTGATTCCGGGAATTCTCCAACTGGGAACAAGGGAATTTTGGGGAAATTACCATCATTTTGCAACTCTACCTCTCTCTTTCTCTAGCCTGGTTTATTCCTGCCGCTGCCATGCATCCTGTGTCTTGGCATAATCCGAATGTGGACTTGATCCGCATATTCAGAAATGCATCTACGCGTGGTATTAAAAGGTGGATTTTATCCATCCATTGTGTCCGCAATGTGATCTAATTTCCTGGTCTCTCCCTGCCCTGTATGCGTCCTCCGAAACACAACCCTGCCAAGCCTCACTGCTTCTTGACACACTGCTCGCTTAACCCGGAAGCCAGCCGCACCAATGTGTCGGAGGAAACACCGTACAACTGGTGACCATGTCACGGTAGAGGCCGGCTGCGACACAGCCCAGGATCAAACCCGGGTCTATAGTGATGCCTAAAGCACTGCAATGCAGTGCCTTAGACCGCCGCCACTCGGGAGGTTTTATACAAATTATTTGACAGACATAATATTTATATTATATTTATTTATTTTAAGACACATTAATGCCATAAGTCAGTAGCACCACCTGTCATTGATTTTAGAGGACAGCATAATGATGATTGAAATGGTTTCTCTGTCCAGATCCGTGTACACTAGTAAGGTATCCCGACACAATGCATGTCCGACTACCTCCGGAGGTGGTCAGGAAGATCTGATAACAATCAGATCAAAATGCGTATTTTAATCTTCTACACATGCCAAAAATGTGGCCACAATCCGAATGTGGACAAGATCAGGACAATGGAAGCATTTTAGAACCAGGTATAAACGGGGCTTCTGTCTCTCAGCAAAGGCCATTCTGTAGGTAGCGGGGAACCTTGAGCCTATCATTGACTAGAAGAGAAGAGTGCTTTATTCATGCACTTTTCTCTGTAAAACACAGGTGCAGAATAACACCATTCACTGGACTGGACCCAGGACTGTGGTCCTCTGCTCATGTAATTACAAACTGAGTTTACCTGTATGTGGTGCTGCTCCATCTGTTCTCTCCCTTTCAGAGGGACAATAGGATGAGACCTTCAGCATGCTGAATACAGAGGCAAGTGTGTGTGTGCTTCCATATACAGAAAAGTTCACAATTCAAATTTTTTCCTGATCTGTGTGTCTGGATGATCATTTGACCTCCAGGTAACTGTCTACATGCACAGAGCCCTTGCTGTTTAGTAATAATACATGTATTTGTAGATGTGGAGATGCATGTTTTCTACTGCAATCTGCTGTCTGCTTCCGTCCCGCTTTCAATAGCTCTGCCTCCGTCCCACTTTCAATAACTCTGCCTCCGTCCCAGCTTTGATCATTCTCTCCAGTGGCAAACTGTTATTGGGGTTATTGAAAATCTAGAAAATTATTACACAGAACAAAAATATAAAACGCAACATGTCAAGTGTTGGTCTCATGTTTCATAAGCTAAGATAAAAGATCCCAGAAATGTTCCATACGCACAAAAAGCTTATTTCTCTAAAATGTTGTGCAGAAATGTGTTTACATCCCTGTTAGTGAGTATTTCTCCTTTTTAAATTCTCTGGTAACAGCTCTGGTGGATGTTCCTGCAGTCAGCATGCCAATTGCACGCTCCCTCAAAACTTGAGACAATTGTGGCATTGTGTTGTGACAACTGCACATTTTAGAGTTGTCTTTTATTGTCCCCAGCACAAGGTGCACCTGTGTAATGATCATGCCGTTTAATCAGCTTCTTGATTTGCCACACCTGTCACGTGGATGGATTATCTTGGCAAAGGAGAAATACTCTAACAGGGATGTAAACACATTTCTGCACAACATTTTAGAAAAATACACTTTTTGTGCAGATGGAACATTTCTGGGATTATTTATTTTAGTTTATGAAAGATGGGACCAACACTTAACCTGTTACTTTTATATTTTTGTTCATTATATGGATTATTGGCCTGTTGGAAACTAACTCACTACTACATCACACAGCTCAGGCCTGATCTGATTTATCTCTACAGAAACTGCACATCAAGCTCATAGAAAAAAATCTGGAATTCAAATAATTGAACCAACATCATTGAATTAGTTGTTTAAAACCCCCAAACTAACCAACATTTTGGCATATTTAACGCGACTACTGCCCGGCGGCATATTTAACGGGACTACTGCCCGGCGGCATATTTAACGGGACTACTGCCCGGCGGCATATTTAACGGGACTACTGCCCGGCGGCATATTTAACGGGACTACTGCCCGGCGGCATATTTAACGTGACTACGGCCCGGCGGCATATTTAACGTGACTACGGCCCGGCGGCATATTAAACGTGACTACTGCCCGACGGCATATTTAACGTGACTACTGCCCGACGGCATATTTAACGTGACTACTGCCCGACGGCATATTTAACGTGACTACTGCCCGACGGCATATTTGTACTAATGCTAGTGGAGATAGTATGCACACTGCACAGCCACATGCCTGTAGATTCACAGTCCAAGGCCATCAAGCAAATGTTACTCATAGACAGAGCGCACCACAAACCCCACATGGATTACAGTGTGTCCTCAATCCCTTTTTCATTTCTGCCTCCTTGAGACGGGAGCTCTGAATCAATAAATATAAACACTGTTTATTAGGGCTTCATGAATTACCATTAGTAACCTCCTTTTTCATTGTGATTTGGTCAGTCCTATGAATGCATTCATCAATGCATTAACCCAAATGAGAGACTACAGAGGTTGTGTGTTTGGGGCAATCTAGTTACATACATTACTTGGGTTGTTTACTAGCTAATTGAAGGCCATTTTGTATGGGATGTCAATGTGAATCTGCAGTATGTCCATGGACACAGACTATCTGATTGTACACCCAACAAAAAATCTAACCGCAATAAAAAGAGTGAACGTGGTTTCATGATCCATGTCATTATTTAGGCCCAGAACTGAACCCATTAAAACGTCTCTGAACTACAACCTTTTCCAGCGGCTAGGCCTAGGGGGTTATCTGGACAGGGCCATGGACTTCCCTAGTATTTCAGAACCATGGACAAAGTATTACATTTTAACTTAGACTAGAGAAAGTCAATTTAAGTCATCAAGCTATTTAAAGTATTTGAAGGGTTCGATCACAGCTCAGTATTTGATAGGATCAGAAGACAAATGGAAATTAGGTGACATATGTTTAGGTTTTGGCGCAACATATTTCTTTTTTTTNGAGTTCCTTGAGTGGCACAGTGGTCATTGTAAATAAGATTTCGTTCTTAACTGACCTGCATGGTTAAATAAATTAAAACTAGTACAGCTAGACTGTCATCTAGTGGACAATGTCTGACAGTACAGATAGACTGACATCTTGTGGTCAATGGAAGCACTTGCATGACCATAATGTTCAGTATATGCAGACTACTGCATTGCATCAAACACACAACCACCCATCCACACCTATATCCACAGTCCACACATAGGGCCAAATCCGTCCACACACACACACGTAGTAGAGGTGTACACTAGAGACTGTAGGGACTTATATGAGACAGAACCCAAAGGCAGTTTACTTTGTCAACACTTAAAATTAAATATATTTTTTACAAAACAGAAAAGAAAAAGAACAACATTTCATACCGAAGAGCTGCTTGTCATTTGCAGAGGGAACTTTACACAGGACTTTAAAATGGTAACACTTTACTCAAGGCGGAGAGACATAACCCCTACATAACACATTGTCATAAGCATGACAAAGCATTTTTCTTTTTTTATGCTACGACAGTTCAAGACAGGCACTACGCCCTTTTTACGACAGTGCTCATAAGGCGCTATGTCATGTCACCGCAAGTAAAGTGTTATAAAGAGTTTGTCACATAATGAGCTCTTTTATTATTATTATTATTATTATACACACTGGCTCTTGGTATCACTCATATGACTTACGAACCATTGAAACATTTACACACCATAAAAATGCATCTCCTTCCATTGAACTTAAAACAGTAATACTCTTTTAAGACGACACAGTTCTGAAATGGCGGACCTATAGGATTGGACGTCCCACTCCGTATCCCCTCCCCCTCCCATTCCCACAACATATCAAATAGGGACAATTTACATACACGGCTCACTATTATGGGCCTGCAGGACTGGGGGGTGTGCATAGGAGTCAGAGTCTTCTGCCCCAGCCGCATGCAAGGTGACCATGTTGGATTTTGTTGTTGTCTTCCCTCCTCCTGTCTGTCCATCCAGATAAGAGGGATGCCCTCTGGCTTGGACACCAGTGCTTTGGCGATGACCAAGCACACGCTCTGACCGAGGAGAATCATCGCTTTACAGAGAGAAAGCGAGAGAGAAAGAAACGGAGGGGGGGAGAGCACCTGTTCTCTCCACTGTGCAAACTGAGATGTAAACAAACAGGGTATGTAGGGAATGAAGAGAGGGGGGGTGCTCCTTACACGATTTGATTGAAAGATACAGGGACCTATGAAATAAATAAGAGGAAAGGTATAGGGGGAGGGGCGTTCACTGTGCTTTTCTTTCCACCCAATAGGACGTGGTGTCACTGCGGCAGCGGTGACTGTGCAAGAGGGACCTCCGCTGTCTCTGAGGGCCGGAGCACGAAGAGTATGAGGCGGCCAATAGGAGTAAGGGGTCAGGGGGTCACACGGCAAGCTTCCGACTGACGACCATAGGAAATGTCTTATACAAGGTAAACAGCAACACAGACACCCATCTCCGTGTGTCACGTCTGTCCTCCTCACTATCTCGCCTCAGATAGCTGTCGCTGTAACGATACAAAAAGAAATAAGGTAGAAAATGTCCCCCCCTCTCTCCCCACCTTCCCTTCATTCAACTCTAAGAACAGGACCATATTCATTATTTTTCTATTATATATATATATGTATATATATACACAAACACACACAACAATGTGCCTTTGAGGCAGTCGGTAAGGAGTGGAGAGGAAGACGACAGAAGTCACTGTTTTCCTTCAGGAGGACTGACTGAGGTTTCAGAGGCGGTATCAGTCCTTTTTCATTCATTTTTTCCTTCATCCACACGGTTTCCACAGAGAAGTTCCACAGAGATATTCCACAGAGATGCATTGTAAAAGAAAGCCGGGGTTTGTTGGGGAATGGGGGACGACAGTCAGAGTTTGGTGTTGGTTGGTCTGGGTTCAGGGGTTAATAAACCCAGGACACAGGGACCCACTGGGCGGTGGTGCACACCAGGTTCACGGCCTCCTCCAGCAGACGGATGGTGTCGTCGATCTCGTTGTTGATGACGGTCTGGTCAAAGTAATGGGCGTAGGTCTTCTGGAGGCCCTCGGACTCCTTCTGCAGCCGCTGGAGGGAGTCATCCTAAAGGGAGGAGAGGGAAGAAAGAGTCAGAATAACAGGGGAAGAAAATACCCTCGTTCCAGGGATTGTGGGAAGGGTTGAGTCACACAATGGAAAGAAAGATGAAATGGGACTCTGGGAGGATCCAATTAGTACCCTCAAAAACAATCAATTTACACACAAACACAATACACACACCTATAAAGGAATGTATATGAGCTAAACTACTTGTACATATCCAGTACTTACAGGCAGTTTCCTGCACCACTTGGGAAGCTTGGGTGCAAGGAGAAAGGCATGCCAAAGAAAAATCAACAGGAATTCACAGACAGGACACATGCAGTGGGATGGACTTCCACCACAGCAAAATGACAGAGATACAACATAAAACATGACGGACACAGTAGCAGTGTGTGTTAGCCCTAACCTCGTTCATTCCAGGGGTGATGGTGGGAGCTGCGATGAACACAACGTAAGGGGCAAACTCAGCCGTCCTCAACACCTTGAGTGCCTGAAGAGAAACAAGAGATGACTGACAGAAAACTGACTAGTGAGCTACATTTAAAAACTCTCCACAGTATTAATAAACAGGAAGTGTATATTCAACTGGCAGAACAAAAACTTAAGAGATGAATGAAGAAGGTTAGGTTTAAGAGAGAGGGTTAGGTTAGAGTTGATGTTTGAGTTAAGGTCAGGTATATTTAGGTTAAGGGTTAAGGGTTAAAGGTTAAGGGAAAGGCATAAAAGTTAACATTAGATCAGTGTTCCGCCATCACTGATTTTCTGCCGGTGGAATATATACTGCTCAATATATACCCCCACCTCACACAATATATACTGCT
>QNTS01013561.1:0-24309 GCA_003317085.1 Hucho hucho
TGTTGTGCTTTCGCCGTAAAGCCTTTTTGAAATCTGACAACGCTGTGATATTGCCAAGAAACAGAGCTTTTGATGAGTATGGAACACTTGTATATTGGTGGATGTTTAATAATTCAACTTTTGGATTTTGAATTTGGCGCCTCACATTTCACCTGGTAGTGTCGGGAGTGGGGCGCTAGCGCCCCAGCAATCCCCAAGAGGCTACCACCCTGGCCATCCTACAATCTAAACTTGATGCCTTCAATCTCACACAAATTATCAATGAACCTACCAGGTACAACCCCAAATCCGTAAACACGGGAACCCTCATAGATATCATCCTAACCAACCTGCACTCCAAATACACCTCTGCTGTCTTCAACCAGGATCTCAGCGATCACTGCCTCATTGCCTGCATCCGTAATGGGTCTGCGGTCAAACGACCACCCCTCATCACTGTCAAACGCTCCCTAAAACACTTCACCGAGCAGGCCTTTGTAATTGACCTGGCCCGGGTATCCTGGAAGGATATTGACCTCATTCCGTCAGTAGAGGATGCCTGGTTATTCTTTAAAAGTGCTTTCCTCACCATCTTAAATAAGCATGCCCCATTCAAAAAAAAATGGAACCAGGAACAGATATAGCCCTTGGTTCACTCCAGACCTGACTGCCCTTAACCAGCACAAAAACATCCTGTGGCTTTCTGCATTAGCATCGAATAGCCCCCGCGATATGCAACTTTTCAGGGACGTTAGGAACCAATATACACAGGCAGTTAGGAAAGCAAGGCTAGCTTTTTCAAACAGAAATTTGCATCCTGTAGCACAAACTCCAAAAAGTTCTTGGACACTGTAAAGTCCATGGAGAATAAGAGCACCTCCTCCCAGCTGCCCACTGCACTGAGGCTAGGAAACAAAGTGGCCACCGATAAATCCACGATTATTGAAAATTCCAGTAAGCATTTTTCTATGGCTGGCCATGCTTTCCACCTGGCTACCCCTACCCTGGTCAACAGCCCTGCACCCCCCAACTTGCCCAAGCCTCCCCCATTTCTCATTCACCCAAATACAGATAGCTGATGTTCTGAAAGAGCTGCAAAATCTGGACCCCTACAAATCAGCCAGGCTAGACAATCTGGACCCTCTATGGCTGAGAAAAAGAGAGGAAGGGAGAGCGAGAGTGTGCGTAAGTGAAAGAGAAAGCAGAGATTATGATCCTGACCATAATTGTATCTTATTTGTACCCCCTTTCTCTCTCTCTCTCTCGCTCTCCCTCTGCCTCTGTTACTCTGTTCCTCTAGGTCAGTGAAATCGAGGGAAGTGATGTGGAGAGTCAGGGCTCAGCAGACGTCCCAGATGTGCTCAATGGGATTGAGATCCGGGCTCTTCGCTGGCCATGGCAGAACACTGACATTCCTGTCTTGCAGGAAATCACACACAGAACGAGCAGTATGGCTGGTGGCATTGTCATGCTGGAGGGTCATGTCAGGATGAGCCTGCAGGAAGGGTACCACATGAGGGAGGAGGATGTGTTCCCTGTAACGCACCGTGTTGAGATTGCCTGCAATGACAACAAGCTCAGTCCGATGATGCTGTGACACACAGCCACAGACCATGACGGACCCTCCACCTCCAAATCGATCCCGCTCCAGAGTACAGGCCTCAGTGTAACGTACATTCCTTCAACGATAAACGCGAATCTGACCATCACCCCTGGTGAGACAAAACCGCGACTTGTGAGTGAATAGCACTTTTTGCCAGTCCTGTCTGGTCCAGCGACGGTGGGTTTGTGCCCATAGGTGACGTTGTTGCCGGTGATGTCTGGTGAGGACCTGCCTAACAACAGGCCTACAAGCCCTCAGTCCAGCCTCTCTCAGCTTATTGGGGACAGTGTGAGCGCTGATGGAGGGATTGGGCGTTCCTGGTGTATCTTGGGCAGTTGTTGTTGCCATCCTGTGTCTGTCCCGCAGGTGTGATGTTCGGATGTACCGACCCTGTGCAGGTTTTGTTACACGTGGTCTGCCACTGCGAGGACGATCATCTGTCCGTCCTGTCTCCCTGTAGCGCTGTCTTAGGCGTCTCACAGTACGGACATTGCAACTTATTGCCCTGGCCACATCTGCAGTCCTCGTGCCTCCTTGCAGCATGCCTAAGGCACGTTCACGCAGATGAGCAGGGACCCTGGGCATATTTCTTTTTGTGTTTTTCAGTCAGTAGAAAGGCCTCTTTAGTGTCCTAAGTTTTCATAACTGTGACCTTAATTGCCTACCGTCTGTAAGCTGTTATAGTGTGTTAATGACCGTTCCACAGGTGCATGTTCATTAATTGTTTATGGTTCATTGAACAAGCATGGGAAACAGTGTTTAAACCCTTTACAATGAAGATCTGTGAAGTTATTTGGATTTTTACGAATTATCTTTGAAAGACAGGGTCCTGAAAAAGGGACATTTCTTTTTTTGCTGAGTTTACGTTGTAAACTTTCATTCAGAGGCAAGGTTGTAGCAACCTCATGATGGGTAAAGGGAACATTTTGAGTATCATGTAGTAGCCTAAACCTGTTACATTGAACTGGGTGAATTGAATATGAATGAGAGTCATCCAATATGCTGTAATATAAATAAGGCCATGCTCATGAAAAAAATTGTCCTCCCTCATCTTAAACGGCACTGACCGCCACGGATCTGTATATGTTTTTTTTATAGGTGTGTTCTATTCATGTGTCATGTGTGATGTGCAGAGACTGTAACGTGAGATGGGGGACTGGTTGTGATGCAAATGTAATTTCCCACCTGCTTCTCATGTATGAATAGAGATGGAAGATGAGGTAAAGGGATCCATGTGTGGGATGTGGTGTGGGTGTGGGAGTGGACAGTGGGTGGGTGTGTGTATGCCTACATGCGTCAGTGTATGGATGGGGCAGCTGGACCTGCTTGTAACTCATTCTTATTCAGATGGGGAAATTGAAGATCTTGGGACGATCTGCACCTGCAATCACACAGCCATCATCATACGTTGTGCCAAACAGCCCCTGGCTTATGTAGTCGTGTCTCTCCTGTTGTAACTAAACTTTTGATTGGAATACAGAAAGCACTGCAGTATTCCTAATAACACATAATAAATGTAAGCCTCAAGGTGCTTATTAAAAACAAAAGACTAGAACGAACAAAAGTTCCCAAACGTTTCTAAGCTCCATAACACAGTGAAAAAAAAGAGCAGGGAGGTAGAGAGAGGTAGAAAGATGAGGGGAACAGCTCGGTGTATGCAAGGACAGTGTTGATAAATGATTGTAATGCATTATGCCTCAAACTACTGCTTCATTATTCCACCTGTCTGACACAATGTTGCATAATTTATGTTCTATTGTTGCCGTGGCTCCTAGGGTAAGTAGATGGGGGGAGGGGGGATGGAGAAGGGAGGAGGGAGGATAAGGGAGAAGAGGGGAGGGTGAGGAGGGAGAAGGGGTGTGAGGCTCTGACTGACACCTCCGGGGAAGATGTGTACATGGGGTAAACTGTGCTTGTGCATATATTAGTTCTATGTAATCATGACTGTTAGTGGTTGTCTCATTGAGATAGAGGACTCTAGATGGATATAACACATTTTAGCATGGACATTGCCATTGAGGGCTTCCACCATTTAAAGTAGTCAACTGGGTGGGGATTCCTATGGGTTGGGAGCGATCAGCCAATGATCAGAGCATTGTCGTCTTCTTCAAATTGGGTTGCCTAAGCTTATGCCGGACATACACTACACGTTTTTGCCGTCCCAGATGAATTTTCATGATTGGGGTGAAATCCTATGAACTTGGGCTAGGATCAGTATGTTGGGACTCGCGTAGTTTGAGTGGGTCAAGGACGCACCGATGATGGCTGTTCCGTTCTCCAGACCCCTGTCGGATGTCCCTATAATTTTCGGACATGTCAGACATTTTGGTTGTGCATCTTGTAATATGAGCAGTGCTGCAACGCGATTTGAGAAGGACTACTGCCAATAGCCAATGAGCACTCAGCATGTGGGACCAAAACAATGATGGCGAAGCGAAAAGCAACAACAACACGCAGGTTGTCACTAGTTACAAAGTAAAAATTGTCTATATTGTAAAAATTATTAAAACCTTAATTTAAGGTTAGGGTTTGGCATAATGTTAGCAGTGTGGTTAAGGTTAGGGTTAGGGTTAGGGTTAGGTTTAAAATCTTAGGATCTTAGGAAGATAAATTGTAGAAATACGCGGGGTTTCACCATGATTATGACAGTTTGTTGGAGCTGTGGAAAGAATGCAGCTGCCTTTTCAGTAATTAAAAGCTTTCACCCCCAATTCCCTCTGTAGAATATAAGTCCATATTGTCCATGTCTGCCCAACCATTTGCAGGTCCATATTCTGCGCCTCCATCTCTTTTTTGATGTTTGGGCACATAATTATGTGCACACTTATAAAGCAGCTTGCTGTTTGCACATCGGCAGTTTTTTCCTAAGTCAACCGAGAAACGCAGTGAACGATCAACTAAGGGAATCATTGTGTAATGTGTAATTTGGGCTCCCATAACCTGTGGTTGGAGATGGATGGAATGAAAGATTTGGGACAAGGAAATTGGGACATGTGAGCAAGTTGTTAAGATTTTTGAAGTTGTGTACTGTATGCCCAGTTACCCACATAATAATAGCCACAGGTGACAAGGGAAATTGCCATCAGGATTGATAGACATGAAATGCAATGTTTTTTTCTTTGGCAAATATGACCTTACTAGACAGTCCCGTAAATTTGAGGGTCTCAAATCACAAAATCTTGGCTTGGATCAGTACGTCGTGACTCTTGTTGTTTGAGCGGGTCAAAGACGTACCGATGATGGCTGTTCCGTTCTGTCGGATGTCCCTATAATTTCCGGACATGTCAGAAATGCTGGTTGTGCATCTTCTAGTATGAGCACTGCTACAATGTGACTCCAGCCACCCTAGTCATGGACTGTTCTTAATTGTTTATGTTAAATTGCTTGTTCTAGAATGGTCCAGTCACTTTTTCAATGGAAGACTTCTTAATTGTTTATGTTAAATGACATGTTCTAGAAGGATCCAGAAACTTTTTCTATGGGTGAGTTCTTAATTGTTTATGTTAAATGGCATGTTCTAAAAGGGTCCAGACACTTTTTTGTGATTTGGTTTGTTTTTGAGAAACTTGCCGCAGCTATGATTCACTTCCTCCATGCTAGTGGTGCAGTATTAGGCCACCCAAAATACATCAAAAAAAATAAATCAGTTTACATACACTTAGGTTGGAGTCATTAAAACTCGTTTTCAACCACTCCCCAAATTTGTTAACAAACTATAGTTTTGGCAAGTCGGTTAGGACATCTACTTTGTGCATGACACAAGTAATTTTTCCAACAATTGTTTACAGACAGATTATTTCACTGTATCACAATTCCAGTAGGTCAGAAGTTTACATACACTAAGTTGACTGGGCCTTTAAACAGCTTGGAAAATTCCATAAAATTATTTCATGGCTTTAGAAGCTTCTGATAAGCTAATTCACATCATTTGAGTCAATTGGAGGTGTACCTGTGGATGTATTTCAAGGCCTACCTTCAAACTCAGTGCCTCTTTGCTTGACATCATGGGAAAATCAAAAGAAATCAGCCAAGACCTCAGAAAAAAATTGTAGACCTCCACAAGTCTGGTTCATCCTTGGGAGCAATTTCCAAATGCCTGAAGGTACCACATTCATCTGTACAAACAATAGTACGCAAGTATAAACACCATGGCCGTCATACCGCTCAGGAAGGAGACGTGTTCTGTCTCCTAGAGATGAACGTACTTTGTTGCGAAAAGTGCAAATCAATCCCAGAACAACAGCAAAGGACCTTGTGAAGATGCTGGAGGAAACCGGTACAAAAGTATCTATCTCCACAGTAAAACGAGTCCTATATCGACATAAACTGAAAGGCTGCTCAGCAAGGAAGAATCCACTGCAAGGAAGAATCCACTATGGTTTGCAACTGCACATGGGGACTAAGATCGGGGGAGGCTTGCAAGCTGAAGAACATCATCCCAACCGTGAAGCACGGGGGTGGCAGCATCATGTTGTGGGTGTGCTTTGCTGCAGGAGGGACTGGTGCACTTCACAAAATAGATGGTGTCATGAGGAGGGGAAATTATGTGGATATATTGAAGCAACATCCCTAGACATCAGTCAGGAAGTTAAAGCTTGGTCGCAAATGGGTCTTCCAAATGGACAATGACCCCAAGCATACTTCCAAAGTTGTGGCAAAATGGCTTAAGGACAACAAAGTCAAGGTATTGGAGTGGCCATCACAAAGCCCTGACCTTAATCCTATAGAAAATGTGTGGGCAGAACTGAAAAAGCGTGTGCGAGCAAGGAGGCCTACAAACCTGACTCAGTTACACCAGCTCTGACAGGAGGAACGGGCAAGAATTCACCCAACTTATTGTGGGAAGCTTGTGGAAGGCTACCCAAAACGTTTGACCCAAGTTAAACAATTTAAAGGCAATGCTACCAAATACTAATTGAGTGTATGTAAACTTCTGACGCACTGGGAATGTGATGAAAGAAATAAAAGCTGAAAAAAATAATTCTCTCTACTGTTATTCTGACATTTCACATTCTTAAAATAAAGTGGTGATCCTACCTGACCTAAGACAGGGAATTATTACTAGGATTAAATGTCAGGAATTGTGAAAAACGGAGTTTAAATGTATTTGGCTAAGGTGGATGTAAACTTCCGACTTCAACTGTAGGTCTTTGGACATTGTACACATGGAATTGTGTAATTCTGAACTTCCACAACGTTATAATCCAGGGCAGAACGCTGGGACAGGACAGCCCCCACTCCAACATCCGAAGCATCAGCCTCCACCACAAACTGACGGGACGGGTCAGGATGAACCAATATGGGAGCAGTTGTGAAGCGGTGCTTGAGGTCCCGGGAACGTCCGGTCAGCAGCTGGGAACCATGTGAATGGAACCTTGGGAGAGGTGAGTGCAGACAGCCAGGGTGCTGTAACCCCAGATAAAGTGGCAATAGATGTTGGCAAATCCCAGGAAACGTTGCAGCTTCACTCTGGACATAGGCTGGGGCCAATCCACCACCGCTCTCACCTTCCCGGGATCCATCTGTACATTCCCTGCAGCGATGATGTAACCAAGGAAGGGGATGGTAGAGTGATGGAATTCGTTTTTCTCTGCTTTCATAAAAAGCTGGATCTCCTGGAGGCGCTGGAGGACCTGTCGGATGTGGAGCACGTGTTCTTGGGCTGAGTGGGAGAAAACAAGGATGTCATCGAGGTAGAAGAAAACAAACCGGTTCCACATGTCACGGAGAACATCATTAACCAGGGCCTGGAACACAGCAGGGATGTTGGTAAGTCCAAATGGCATGACCAGGTATTCGTAGTGACCGCTGGCCATGTTAAAGGCAGTCTTCCACTCATCCCCTTCCCGTATCCGCACCAGATGGTAGGCGTTCCACAGGTGCAACTTAGAGAAAACAGAGGCCCCCTGGAGCGGCTCTAAAGCCGATGCGATAAGTGATAGTGGGTAGCGGTTCTTCACCGTGATGTCATTGAGGCCCCGGTAGTTGATGCACTGGTGCAGGTTTTGTCCTTCTTCTCCACAAAGAAGAATCTTGTGCCAGCGGGGGAGGCAGAAGGACGGATACACCCTGCAGCTTGGGAGTCCTCTATGTAGGTCTCCATAGCCTTGGTCTCCGGACCCGACAGAGAATACAGTTGTCCCCGGGGCGGTGCGGTGCCTGGGAGAAGGTCAATCCCGCAGTCATAGGGTCGGTGCGGAGGAAGTGCAGTGGCCCGGGCCTTACTGAAAACCTCCCAGAGGTCCTGGTACTCCGTGGGAATGGCAGAGAGGTCCGGGGAAACTTCCGAGCCCACAGGAAGACATCCCGGGTCAAGCTGCGCTAACTTCAGACAATGGGTGTGGCAGAACGGGCTCCAGCCAATAATGGCACCAGCAGTCCAGTCTATGATGGGATTGTGTCACTGGAGCCAAGATAATCCCAATACCGCGGGAACCTAATGTGCATAAATTAATCAGCATAAATTGGATTGCCTCGCTGTGGTTCACTGACACTTGTAGGTTGATGGGAGTGGTATTGTGAGTGACCCGGCCTATAGAGTGCCCCTCCAGCGCTCTAATGTCCATGGGAATGGAGAGGGGCTGAGTGGGGATGCCCAGCTCAGATGCCAGGGTAGGGTCCAAAAAACTCTCATCAGCCCCAGAGTCGATGAGTACCCGGAGCAGCCTCTCTCCAAGACAACATTGAATAAAACACCTTCTGAACTTCCGCCACAAACTCCTCCAGACTGAGGCAGACGGTGGACTGTTGCTCCAACACCGCCGTGGCCCAGGCGAGTGCCCTCCTGGACATCAGCGTCATGATGTACGCTATCCTCGAGCGGTCCGAGGGGAACGAAGAAGGCTGCAGCTTGAAAATGAAGGAGCACTGGGAGAGAAAAGCCCTGCAGGTTCCCGGAAGCGCAGCGCTCCGGAGGAGGTAAGCATGGTTCTCGGGACACTGGGGTAGGCTGGGAGATTATGGGTGTGACCTGCTGCCCAGCGGGGAATCCACGTAATTGCTCCAGCAATGTATTGAACGCCTGGTCATGGCATTCTGCCAGGGTATGGAGTCCCTCCATAAGACTTCGCAGTAACTCCTCGTGTCTTCCAATGGTGGCTCCTTGAAGGGAGACAGCATTGTGCAGCTGGTCTGAGTCTGCTGGGTCAGTCATGGCTAGTTCGTTCTATCAGAACTCAGGATAACACGCAAATACAGACAGCTAGAGTCACAGATGTTTATTGACCCAAACAGGGGGCAGGCAAAAGACAGGTCAAAGGCAGGCAGAGGTCCGTCAAGGGCAGAGTCAATAAAGTACAGAACAGCAGGCAGACTCGGGGTCAGGACAGGCAGAGTTTTGTAAACGGGTCAGAGTCAGGCAGGTACAGAACGGCAGGCAGGCTCAGGGTCAGGGCAGGCAGAATGGTCAGAACCGGGGAAACTAGAAAACAGAACTTGAGAAAGCAGGGAGACGGGAAAACACGCTGGTAAGACCTGACAAGACAAGACGAACTGGCAACAGACAAACAGAGAACACAGGTATAAATACACAGGGGATAATGAGGAAGATGGGCGACACCTGGAGCGGGGTGGAGACAGGTGACATTGTGTATGTGTGCCATTCAGAGGGTGAATGGGCAAGACAAATGTATAAAGTGCCTTTGAAAGTGGTATGGTCTTAGTTCCAGGTGCACCGGTTTGTGTCAAAAACTGCAACACTGCTGGGTTTTACACACTCAACAGTTTCCTGTGTGTGTCAAGAATAGTCCACCACCCAAAGGACATCCAGCCAACTTGACACAACTGTGAGAAGCATTGGAGTCAACATGACCCAGCATCCCTGTGGTACGCTTTTGACACCTTGTAGAGTCCATGCCCCGATGAATTGAGGCTGTTCTGAGGTCAAAACTTGCAAAGGGCAAACCATTCAATAAATGCGCACAAATTGGTGGAGAGATTGCATTCTGGAGAGAGACGTGCCTTAACCACACTCTCCTTCTTTTTGGACTGTGCCATCCCCGTGGCCTCTGTAATGGATTAATCCACTGAGACAGGCGCGAATTAGACAGGTGTCTCGTGTGTCATAAAAAACAATAAAAAAAATCTATTTGCGACTGCTCGACTAAAACAATCAACAGCCTATCGACCAAACCGTCGACTAACACACACACACACACGCACACGCACACGCACACGCACACGCACACGCACACGCACACGCACACGCACACGCACACGCACACGCACACGCACACACACACACACACACACACACACACATTCACACACACACACATACTGAGCCTGGATGTGTACAGAAGCACAGTCATATATTTAGCCAAATATATGGTTCTGTAACAAAGTATTTGTGTATTCTTTGGTTCTATGTTTGGTGAAGTGTGTGTGTATTATTCATTTATTTGATTTGCTGGAGATATGCCGGGTCAACTCTGTCTGATGGCATAATACGGTGGAATGGCTTTCATCTGCAGATCTGCTATAGCTTTCTCCTCAGCTCCTCAACATTTTAGTAACCTTTGTTTATCAAATAGCCTGCAAACATTCTTTATTCACATTACAAACTATAGTACTAACTGTACGATCTCACAAAATATTGAATATATCCTGAAGGATGTCTGGGTTTCTTTCCACAGCTCCGACATTATGTTATGAAAATTCTCAAATGAGAAATATCCGCCATCGCTGGTGTTTGTACTAATGAGTGAAGCAGTAGTCAGAGCAGAACTGAAGTCATTGTGGGAAGACTTGAGTGTCTGAAAATCCCAGTAAAAAATGTGATTCTGTTTCATGTTGCCAAGTAACATGAGATGAATGTGTTTTAATAAGGCTTTTACTACACATGGCGTTTTCTAATCGAGCTGCAAAGTCCTCTTCCAGCAAAGCAAGGCTCTTCCTGTCAAGAGCTGCTCAATAAGTCTAGGAGCTGTGTAGCCTCTGCCGAGTCCCCAACAACCGGATGTTCCAGTTTACAGGGGAAATGGAAAGAGCCTGTGATGCAACTTCCGCTTTTGGACGTTAACAATGTGACACACCATCTTAACTCCTCCTCCACATTTACTGGATTGGTTGAACAATGCAGAAGAGAACCTCCCCCGACAGTGTTTTTCTTCTTCTCGTCAAGACCAGTATGTAGGGGATCTAGTTTCAGGCATTTCTTTTACGCCTGCTACGCTAGGTTAGGAGTTGTGGAACAGTATTGGAACGGCTTGGCTAATTACCTATTTAGATGAAGTGAGGTTTGTGGGGGATGTTACCTTGCTGACATGACGTCTACTGAGAAAGCCCACAGCTCACTGTTTTCTAACTACAAGGGTTTGGGATGGCAAGGTCTATTCCCAGTTAGTGTGGGATAACTTGGCTTGTATTATTGGACAAGGGCAGCCTAAATGGTAGATGATGAAAATTGTGACTGCCAAAGATGCCTTGATTCAGACAAGGGAATGAGTATCGACTCTTCCCTTTCAACTCTCTTCCATTTGTGTGCGTGTTCGTTCGTGCTTGCATGTGAGGTGTGTCTGTGTTTTATAACATTTTTGGGGGGTGTAAGTGAATGTTTTATGTTTGGTAATTTAACACTCCGACCCCTTTTTAAGCATTCCAGCTTTATTGTACAATCCTATTTTGTGCTTGTTTAAATGAAGGGAGCATAATTCTATCTTCAAAACTATTTAAATGTAGTTCGAGAGGTGATCCGTGAGGGTGTTTCCATTCTCTCTCTTTTTACCGTCTCCCTCATACATTTGAAATTCAAATATGCCTCATTTCCATATCATGGTTGATCTAATGTTGCTAAGGCATTATGTAAAAGGATGGTAATTTTTAAAAGCCATTACTTGATGTCTCTCTCTATGTCTCAATTGATATCCAAGTGGTCTATTCCTATATGACACACACACACACACACACACACACACACACACACACACACATACACACTGAGCCTGGATGTGTACAGAAGCACAGTCATATATTTAGCCAAATATTTTGTTCTGTACCAAAGTATTTGTGTATTCTTTGGTTCTATGTTTAGTGAAGTGTGTGTGTATTATTTATTTATTTGATTTGCTGGAGATATGCCGGGTCAACTCTGTCTGATGGCATAATACGGCCTCATTTCCATATCATGGTTGATCTAACGTTGCTAAGGCATTATGTAAAAGGATGGTAATTTTTAAAAGCCATTACTTGATGTCTCTCTCTAAGTCTCGATTGATATCCACGTGGTCTATTCCTATATGAAAATGTAGTGTTACAGTTTTTTCCAACTGCTTACACACAAAATCTTTTCATGTCACACGATTTTTGAAACCTCTCACTCAAAGNAATCGACTCAAGTTGGGCTGGACTCTCAGTCCAGCCTCTCTCATGGTCAAACCGTGGTTGATCACATGATCAACAAGTGTTGCCCTAATCTCATCAGAGATGGCTCTCCTTCCTTCTCTTCTTTGCCCTCGTCCTCTTCTTCCTCTTCCTCTCCCTCCTACTCCTCTTGCTCTCTGTCCATTGTTGGCATCCATTGTTCAAAACAGGTAATCTGACCTTTGACCTATTTATAGGCCTATACTACAGTAAAGCAGTGATTGATTAGTGATCAGTTAAGCTATTAGTGTTTGCACATGTGTGGAGTGTGTGTGTGACCTGGTGAATAAGTGTAGCATTTTGATTGGTTGTGTTTGGAAAAGGAAAGCAAGTCACTTCCTGTTAGATTTTTGTGTTTTAGGTAGAGAATTGTGTGTAGTGTTTTGAAAAAAGTGTTTTATGCAATTGACAACTGAGTCAAAGGCTGAGAAATAGCTTATGGTTTTGGATATTTGGTGTGTAGTTTTGCACTTTGAGTGAGAGGTTTCAAAAATTGTGTGACATGAAAAGATTTTGTGTGTAAGCAGTTGGAAAAAACTGTAACACTACATTTTCATATAGGAATAGACCACGTGGATATCAATCGAGACTTAGAGAGAGACATCAAGTAATGGCTTTTAAAAATTACCATCCTTTTACATAATGCCTTAGCAACGTTAGATCAACCATGATATGGAAATGAGGCCGTATTATGCCATCAGACAGAGTTGACCCGGCATATCTCCAGCAAATCAAATAAATAAATAATACACACACACTTCACTAAACATAGAACCAAAGAATACACAAATACTTTGGTACAGAACAAAATATTTGGCTAAATATATGACTGTGCTTCTGTACACATCCAGGCTCAGTGTGTATGTGTGTGTGTGTGTGTGTGTGTGTGTGTGTGTGTGTGTGTGTCATATAGGAATAGACCACTTGGATATCAATTGAGACATAGAGAGAGACATCAAGTAATGGCTTTTAAAAATTACCATCCTTTTACATAATGCCTTAGCAACATTAGATCAACCATGATATGGAAATGAGGCATATTTGAATTTCAAATGTATGAGGGAGACGGTAAAAAGAGAGAGAATGGAAACACCCTCACGGATCACCTCTCGAACTACATTTAAATAGTTTTGAAGATAGAATTATGCTCCCTTCATTTAAACAAGCACAAAATAGGATTGTACAATAAAGCTGGAATGCTTAAAAAGGGGTCGGAGTGTTAAATTACCAAACATAAAACATTCACTTACACCCCCCAAAAATGTTATAAAACACAGACACACCTCACATGCAAGCACGAACGAACACGCACACAAATGGAAGAGAGTTGAAAGGGAAGAGTCGATACTCATTCCCTTGTCTGAATCAAGGCATCTTTGGCAGTCACAATTTTCATCATCTACCATTTAGGCTGCCCTTGTCCAATAATACAAGCCAAGTTATCCCACACTAACTGGGAATAGACCTTGCCATCCCAAACCCTTGTAGTTAGAAAACAGTGAGCTGTGGGCTTTCTCAGTAGACGTCATGTCAGCAAGGTAACATCCCCCACAAACCTCACTTCATCTAAATAGGTAATTAGCCAAGCCGTTCCAATACTGTTCCACAACTCCTAACCTAGCGTAGCAGGCGTAAAAGAAATGCCTGAAACTAGATCCCCTACATACTGGTCTTGACGAGAAGAAGAAAAACACTGTCGGGGGAGGTTCTCTTCTGCATTGTTCAACCAATCCAGTAAATGTGGAGGAGGAGTTAAGATGGTGTGTCACATTGTTAACGTCCAAAAGCGGAAGTTGCATCACAGGCTCTTTCCATTTCCCCTGTAAACTGGAACATCCGGTTGTTGGGGACTCGGCAGAGGCTACACAGCTCCTAGACTTATTGAGCAGCTCTTGACAGGAAGAGCCTTGCTTTGCTGGAAGAGGACTTTGCAGCTCGATTAGAAAACGCCATGTGTAGTAAAAGCCTTATTAAAACACATTCATCTCATGTTACTTGGCAACATGAAACAGAATCACATTTTTTACTGGGATTTTCAGACACTCAAGTCTTCCCACAATGACTTCAGTTCTGCTCTGACTACTGCTTCACTCATTAGTACAAACACCAGCGATGGCGGATATTTCTCATTTGAGAATTTTCATAACATAATGTCGGAGCTGTGGAAAGAAACCCAGACATCCTTCAGGATATATTCAATATTTTGTGAGATCGTACAGTTAGTACTATAGTTTGTAATGTGAATAAAGAATGTTTGCAGGCTATTTGATAAACAAAGGTTACTAAAATGTTGAGGAGCTGAGGAGAAAGCTATAGCAGATCTGCAGATGAAAGCCATTCCACCGTATTATGCCATCAGACAGAGTTGACCCGGCATATCTCCAGCAAATCAAATAAATGAATAATACACACACACTTCACCAAACATAGAACCAAAGAATACACAAATACTTTGTTACAGAACCATATATTTGGCTAAATATATGACTGTGCTTCTGTACACATCCAGGCTCAGTATGTGTGTGTGTGTGAATGTGTGTGTGTGTGTGTGTGTGTGTGTGTGCGTGTGCGTGTGCGTGTGCGTGTGCGTGTGCGTGTGCGTGTGCGTGTGCGTGTGCGTGTGCGTGTGCGTGTGCGTGTGTGTGTGTGTGTTAGTCGACGGTTTGGTCGATAGGCTGTTGATTGTTTTAGTCGAGCAGTCGCAAATAGATTTTTTTTATTGTTTTTTATGACACACGAGACACCTGTCTAATTCGCGCCTGTCTCAGTGGATTAATCCATTACAGAGGCCACGGGGATGGCACAGTCCAAAAAGAAGGAGAGTGTGGTTAAGGCACGTCTCTCTCCAGAATGCAATCTCTCCACCAATTTGTGCGCATTTATTGAATGGTTTGCCCTTTGCAAGTTTTGACCTCAGAACAGCCTCAATTCATCGGGGCATGGACTCTACAAGGTGTCAAAAGCGTACCACAGGGATGCTGGGTCATGTTGACTCCAATGCTTCTCACAGTTGTGTCAAGTTGGCTGGATGTCCTTTGGGTGGTGGACTATTCTTGACACACACAGGAAACTGTTGAGTGTGTAAAACCCAGCAGTGTTGCAGTTTTTGACACAAACCGGTGCACCTGGAACTAAGACCATACCACTTTCAAAGGCACTTTATACATTTGTCTTGCCCATTCACCCTCTGAATGGCACACATACACAATGTCACCTGTCTCCACCCCGCTCCAGGTGTCGCCCATCTTCCTCATTATCCCCTGTGTATTTATACCTGTGTTCTCTGTTTGTCTGTTGCCAGTTCGTCTTGTCTTGTCAGGTCTTACCAGCGTGTTTTCCCGTCTCCCTGCTTTCTCAAGTTCTGTTTTCTAGTTTCCCCGGTTCTGACCATTCTGCCTGCCCTGACCCTGAGCCTGCCTGCCGTTCTGTACCTGCCTGACTCTGACCCGTTTACAAAACTCTGCCTGTCCTGACCCCGAGTCTGCCTGCTGTTCTGTACTTTATTGACTCTGCCCTTGACGGACCTCTGCCTGCCTTTGACCTGTCTTTTGCCTGCCCCCTGTTTGGGTCAATAAACATCTGTGACTCTAGCTGTCTGTATTTGCGTGTTATCCTGAGTTCTGATAGAACGAACTAGCCATGACTGACCCAGCAGACTCAGACCAGCTGCACAATGCTGTCTCCCTTCAAGGAGCCACCATTGGAAGACACGAGGAGTTACTGCGAAGTCTTATGGAGGGACTCCATACCCTGGCAGAATGCCATGACCAGGCGTTCAATACATTGCTGGAGCAATTACGTGGATTCCCCGCTGGGCAGCAGGTCACACCCATAATCTCCCAGCCTACCCCAGTGTCCCGAGAACCATGCTTACCTCCTCCGGAGCGCTGCGCTTCCGGGAACCTGCAGGGCTTTTCTCTCCCAGTGCTCCTTCATTTTCAAGCTGCAGCCTTCTTCGTTCCCCTCGGACCGCTCGAGGATAGCGTACATCATGACGCTGATGTCCAGGAGGGCACTCGCCTGGGCCACGGCGGTGTTGGAGCAACAGTCCACCGTCTGCCTCAGTCTGGAGGAGTTTGTGGCGGAAGTTCAGAAGGTGTTTTATTCAATGTTGTCTTGGAGAGAGGCTGCTCCGGGTACTCATCGACTCTGGGGCTGATGAGAGTTTTTTGGACCCTACCCTGGCATCTGAGCTGGGCATCCCCACTCAGCCCCTCTCCATTCCCATGGACATTAGAGCGCTGGAGGGGCACTCTATAGGCCGGGTCACTCACAATACCACTCCCATCAACCTACAAGTGTCAGTGAACCACAGCGAGGCAATCCAATTTATGCTGATTAATTTATGCACATTAGGTTCCCGCGGTATTGGGATTATCTTGGCTCCAGTGACACAATCCCATCATAGACTGGACTGCTGGTGCCATTATTGGCTGGAGCCCGTTCTGCCACACCCATTGTCTGAAGTTAGCGCAGCTTGACCCGGGATGTCTTCCTGTGGGCTCGGAAGTTTCCCCGGACCTCTCTGCCATTCCCACGGAGTACCAGGACCTCTGGGAGGTTTTCAGTAAGGCCCGGGCCACTGCACTTCCTCCGCACCGACCCTATGACTGCGGGATTGACCTTCTCCCAGGCACCGCACCGCCCCGGGGACAACTGTATTCTCTGTCGGGTCCGGAGACCAAGGCTATGGAGACCTACATAGAGGACTCCCAAGCTGCAGGGTGTATCCGTCCTTCTGCCTCCCCCGCTGGCACAAGATTCTTCTTTGTGGAGAAGAAGGACAAAACCTGCACCAGTGCATCAACTACCGGGGCCTCAATGACATCACGGTGAAGAACCGCTACCCACTATCACTTATCGCATCGGCTTTAGAGCCGCTCCAGGGGGCCTCTGTTTTCTCTAAGTTGCACCTGTGGAACGCCTACCATCTGGTGCGGATACGGGAAGGGGATGAGTGGAAGACTGCCTTTAACATGGCCAGCGGTCACTACGAATACCTGGTCATGCCATTTGGACTTACCAACATCCCTGCTGTGTTCCAGGCCCTGGTTAATGATGTTCTCCGTGACATGTGGAACCGGTTTGTTTTCTTCTACCTCGATGACATCCTTGTTTTCTCCCACTCAGCCCAAGAACACGTGCTCCACATCCGACAGGTCCTCCAGCGCCTCCAGGAGATCCAGCTTTTTATGAAAGCAGAGAAAAACGAATTCCATCACTCTACCATCCCCTTCCTTGGTTACATCATCGCTGCAGGGAATGTACAGATGGATCCCGGGAAGGTGAGAGCGGTGGTGGATTGGCCCCAGCCTATGTCCAGAGTGAAGCTGCAACGTTTCCTGGGATTTGCCAACATCTATTGCCACTTTATCTGGGGTTACAGCACCCTGGCTGTCTGCACTCACCTCTCCCAAGGTTCCATTCACATGGTTCCCAGCTGCTGACCGGACGTTCCCGGGACCTCAAGCACCGCTTCACAACTGCTCCCATATTGGTTCATCCTGACCCGTCCCGTCAGTTTGTGGTGGAGGCTGATGCTTCGGATGTTGGAGTGGGGGCTGTCCTGTCCCAGCGTTCTGCCCTGGATTATAACGTTGTGGAAGTTCAGAATTACACAATTCCATGTGTACAATGTCCAAAGACCTACAGTTGAAGTCGGAAGTTTACATCCACCTTAGCCAAATACATTTAAACTCCGTTTTTCACAATTCCTGACATTTAATCCTAGTAATAATTCCCTGTCTTAGGTCAGGTAGGATCACCACTTTATTTTAAGAATGTGAAATGTCAGAATAACAGTAGAGAGAATTATTTTTTTCAGCTTTTATTTCTTTCATCACATTCCCAGTGCGTCAGAAGTTTACATACACTCAATTAGTATTTGGTAGCATTGCCTTTAAATTGTTTAACTTGGGTCAAACGTTTTGGGTAGCCTTCCACAAGCTTCCCACAATAAGTTGGGTGAATTCTTGCCCGTTCCTCCTGTCAGAGCTGGTGTAACTGAGTCAGGTTTGTAGGCCTCCTTGCTCGCACACGCTTTTTCAGTTCTGCCCACACATTTTCTATAGGATTAAGGTCAGGGCTTTGTGATGGCCACTCCAATACCTTGACTTTGTTGTCCTTAAGCCATTTTGCCACAACTTTGGAAGTATGCTTGGGGTCATTGTCCATTTGGAAGACCCATTTGCGACCAAGCTTTAACTTCCTGACTGATGTCTAGGGATGTTGCTTCAATATATCCACATAATTTCCCCTCCTCATGACACCATCTATTTTGTGAAGTGCACCAGTCCCTCCTGCAGCAAAGCACACCCACAACATGATGCTGCCACCCCCGTGCTTCACGGTTGGGATGATGTTCTTCAGCTTGCAAGCCTCCCCCGATCTTAGTCCCCATGTGCAGTTGCAAACCATAGTGGATTCTTCCTTGCAGTGGATTCTTCCTTGCTGAGCAGCCTTTCAGTTTATGTCGATATAGGACTCGTTTTACTGTGGAGATAGATACTTTTGTACCGGTTTCCTCCAGCATCTTCACAAGGTCCTTTGCTGTTGTTCTGGGATTGATTTGCACTTTTCGCAACAAAGTACGTTCATCTCTAGGAGACAGAACACGTCTCCTTCCTGAGCGGTATGACGGCCATGGTGTTTATACTTGCGTACTATTGTTTGTACAGATGAATGTGGTACCTTCAGGCATTTGGAAATTGCTCCCAAGGATGAACCAGACTTGTGGAGGTCTACAATTTTTTTCTGAGGTCTTGGCTGATTTCTTTTGATTTTCCCATGATGTCAAGCAAAGAGGCACTGAGTTTGAAGGTAGGCCTTGAAATACATCCACAGGTACACCTCCAATTGACTCAAATGATGTGAATTAGCTTATCAGAAGCTTCTAAAGCCATGAAATAATTTTATGGAATTTTCCAAGCTGTTTAAAGGCCCAGTCAACTTAGTGTATGTAAACTTCTGACCTACTGGAATTGTGATACAGTGAAATAATCTGTCTGTAAACAATTGTTGGAAAAATTACTTGTGTCATGCACAAAGTAGATGTCCTAACCGACTTGCCAAAACTATAGTTTGTTAACAAATTTGGGGAGTGGTTGAAAACGAGTTTTAATGACTCCAACCTAAGTGTATGTAAACTGATTTATTTTTTTTGATGTATTTTGGGTGGCCTAATACTGCACCACTAGCATGGAGGAAGTGAATCATAGCTGCGGCAAGTTTCTCAAAAACAAACCAAATCACAAAAAAGTGTCTGGACCCTTTTAGAACATGCCATTTAACATAAACAATTAAGAACTCACCCATAGAAAAAGTTTCTGGATCCTTCTAGAACATGTCATTTAACATAAACAATTAAGAAGTCTTCCATTGAAAAAGTGACTGGACCATTCTAGAACAAGCAATTTAACATAAACAATTAAGAACAGTCCATGACTAGGGTGGCTGGAGTCACATTGTAGCAGTGCTCATACTAGAAGATGCACAACCAGCATTTCTGACATGTCCGGAAATTATAGGGACATCCGACAGAACGGAACAGCCATCATCGGTACGTCTTTGACCCGCTCAAACAACAAGAGTCACGACGTACTGATCCAAGCCAAGATTTTGTGATTTGAGACCCTCAAATTTACGGGACTGTCTAGTAAGGTCATATTTGCCAAAGAAAAAAACATTGCATTTCATGTCTATCAATCCTGATGGCAATTTCCCTTGTCACCTGTGGCTATTATTATGTGGGTAACTGGGCATACAGTACACAACTTCAAAAATCTTAACAACTTGCTCACATGTCCCAATTTCCTTGTCCCAAATCTTTCATTCCATCCATCTCCAACCACAGGTTATGGGAGCCCAAATTACACATTACACAATGATTCCCTTAGTTGATCGTTCACTGCGTTTCTCGGTTGACTTAGGAAAAAACTGCCGATGTGCAAACAGCAAGCTGCTTTATAAGTGTGCACATAATTATGTGCCCAAACATCAAAAAAGAGATGGAGGCGCAGAATATGGACCTGCAAATGGTTGGGCAGACATGGACAATATGGACTTATATTCTACAGAGGGAATTGGGGGTGAAAGCTTTTAATTACTGAAAAGGCAGCTGCATTCTTTCCACAGCTCCAACAAACTGTCATAATCATGGTGAAACCCCGCGTATTTCTACAATTTATCTTCCTAAGATCCTAAGATTTTAAACCTAACCCTAACCCTAACCTTAACCACACTGCTAACATTATGCCAAACCCTAACCTTAAATTAAGGTTTTAATAATTTTTACAATATAGACAATTTTTACTTTGTAACTAGTGACAACCTGCGTGTTGTTGTTGCTTTTCGCTTCGCCATCATTGTTTTGGTCCCACATGCTGAGTGCTCATTGGCTATTGGCAGTAGTCCTTCTCAAATCGCGTTGCAGCACTGCTCATATTACAAGATGCACAACCAAAATGTCTGACATGTCCGAAAATTATAGGGACATCCGACAGGGGTCTGGAGAACGGAACAGCCATCATCGGTGCGTCCTTGACCCACTCAAACTACGCGAGTCCCAACATACTGATCCTAGCCCAAGTTCATAGGATTTCACCCCAATCATGAAAATTCATCTGGGACGGCAAAAACGTGTAGTGTATGTCCGGCATAAGCTTAGGCAACCCAATTTGAAGAAGACGACAATGCTCTGATCATTGGCTGATCGCTCCCAACCCATAGGAATCCCCACCCAGTTGACTACTTTAAATGGTGGAAGCCCTCAATGGCAATGTCCATGCTAAAATGTGTTATATCCATCTAGAGTCCTCTATCTCAATGAGACAACCACTAACAGTCATGATTACATAGAACTAATATATGCACAAGCACAGTTTACCCCATGTACACATCTTCCCCGGAGGTGTCAGTCAGAGCCTCACACCCCTTCTCCCTCCTCACCCTCCCCTCTTCTCCCTTATCCTCCCTCCTCCCTTCTCCATCCCCCCTCCCCCCATCTACTTACCCTAGGAGCCACGGCAACAATAGAACATAAATTATGCAACATTGTGTCAGACAGGTGGAATAATGAAGCAGTAGTTTGAGGCATAATGCATTACAATCATTTATCAACACTGTCCTTGCATACACCGAGCTGTTCCCCTCATCTTTCTACCTCTCTCTACCTCCCTGCTCTTTTTTTTCACTGTGTTATGGAGCTTAGAAACGTTTGGGAACTTTTGTTCGTTCTAGTCTTTTGTTTTTAATAAGCACCTTGAGGCTTACATTTATTATGTGTTATTAGGAATACTGCAGTGCTTTCTGTATTCCAATCAAAAGTTTAGTTACAACAGGAGAGACACGACTACATAAGCCAGGGGCTGTTTGGCACAACGTATGATGATGGCTGTGTGATTGCAGGTGCAGATCGTCCCAAGATCTTCAATTTCCCCATCTGAATAAGAATGAGTTACAAGCAGGTCCAGCTGCCCCATCCATACACTGACGCATGTAGGCATACACACACCCACCCACTGTCCACTCCCACACCCACACCACATCCCACACATGGATCCCTTTACCTCATCTTCCATCTCTATTCATACATGAGAAGCAGGTGGGAAATTACATTTGCATCACAACCAGTCCCCCATCTCACGTTACAGTCTCTGCACATCACACATGACACATGAATAGAACACACCTATAAAAAAAACATATACAGATCCGTGGCGGTCAGTGCCGTTTAAGATGAGGGAGGACAATTTTTTTCATGAGCATGGCCTTATTTATATTACAGCATATTGGATGACTCTCATTCATATTCAATTCACCCAGTTCAATGTAACAGGTTTAGGCTACTACATGATACTCAAAATGTTCCCTTTACCCATCATGAGGTTGCTACAACCTTGCCTCTGAATGAAAGTTTACAACGTAAACTCAGCAAAAAAAGAAATGTCCCTTTTTCAGGACCCTGTCTTTCAAAGATAATTCGTAAAAATCCAAATAACTTCACAGATCTTCATTGTAAAGGGTTTAAACACTGTTTCCCATGCTTGTTCAATGAACCATAAACAATTAATGAACATGCACCTGTGGAACGGTCATTAACACACTATAACAGCTTACAGACGGTAGGCAATTAAGGTCACAGTTATGAAAACTTAGGACACTAAAGAGGCCTTTCTACTGACTGAAAAACACAAAAAGAAATATGCCCAGGGTCCCTGCTCATCTGCGTGAACGTGCCTTAGGCATGCTGCAAGGAGGCACGAGGACTGCAGATGTGGCCAGGGCAATAAGTTGCAATGTCCGTACTGTGAGACGCCTAAGACAGCGCTACAGGGAGACAGGACGGACAGATGATCGTCCTCGCAGTGGCAGACCACGTGTAACAAAACCTGCACAGGGTCGGTACATCCGAACATCACACCTGCGGGACAGACACAGGATGGCAACAACAACTGCCCAAGATACACCAGGAACGCCCAATCCCTCCATCAGCGCTCACACTGTCCCCAATAAGCTGAGAGAGGCTGGACTGAGGGCTTGTAGGCCTGTTGTTAGGCAGGTCCTCACCAGACATCACCGGCAACAACGTCACCTATGGGCACAAACCCACCGTCGCTGGACCAGACAGGACTGGCAAAAAGTGCTATTCACTCACAAGTCGCGGTTTTGTCTCACCAGGGGTGATGGTCAGATTCGCGTTTATCGTTGAAGGAATGTACGTTACACTGAGGCCTGTACTCTGGAGCGGGATCGATTTGGAGGTGGAGGGTCCGTCATGGTCTGTGGCTGTGTGTCACAGCATCATCGGACTGAGCTTGTTGTCATTGCAGGCAATCTCAACACGGTGCGTTACAGGGAACACATCCTCCTCCCTCATGTGGTACCCTTCCTGCAGGCTCATCCTGACATGACCCTCCAGCATGACAATGCCACCAGCCATACTGCTCGTTCTGTGTGTGATTTCCTGCAAGACAGGAATGTCAGTGTTCTGCCATGGCCAGCGAAGAGCCCGGATCTCAATCCCATTGAGCACATCTGGGACGTCTGCTGAGCCCTGACTCTCCACATCACTTCCCTCGATTTCACTGACCTAGAGGAACAGAGTAACAGAGGCAGAGGGAGAGCGAGAGAGAGAGAGAGAAAGGGGGTACAAATAAGATACAATTATGGTCAGGATCATAATCTCTGCTTTCTCTTTCACTTACGCACACTCTCGCTCTCCCTTCCTCTCTTTTTCTCAGCCATAGAGGGTCCAGATTGTCTAGCCTGGCTGATTTGTAGGGGTCCAGATTTTGCAGCTCTTTCAGAACATCAGCTATCTGTATTTGGGTGAATGAGAAATGGGGGAGGCTTGGGCAAGTTGGGGGGTGCAGGGCTGTTGACCAGGGTAGGGGTAGCCAGGTGGAAAGCATGGCCAGCCATAGAAAAATGCTTACTGGAATTTTCAATAATCGTGGATTTATCGGTGGCCACTTTGTTTCCTAGCCTCAGTGCAGTGGGCAGCTGGGAGGAGGTGCTCTTATTCTCCATGGACTTTACAGTGTCCAAGAACTTTTTGGAGTTTGTGCTACAGGATGCAAATTTCTGTTTGAAAAAGCTAGCCTTGCTTTCCTAACTGCCTGTGTATATTGGTTCCTAACGTCCCTGAAAAGTTGCATATCGCGGGGGCTATTCGATGCTAATGCAGAAAGCCACAGGATGTTTTTGTGCTGGTTAAGGGCAGTCAGGTCTGGAGTGAACCAAGGGCTATATCTGTTCCTGGTTCCATTTTTTTTTGAATGGGGCATGCTTATTTAAGATGGTGAGGAAAGCACTTTTAAAGAATAACCAGGCATCCTCTACTGACGGAATGAGGTCAATATCCTTCCAGGATACCCGGGCCAGGTCAATTACAAAGGCCTGCTCGGTGAAGTGTTTTAGGGAGCGTTTGACAGTGATGAGGGGTGGTCGTTTGACCGCAGACCCATTACGGATGCAGGCAATGAGGCAGTGATCGCTGAGATCCTGGTTGAAGACAGCAGAGGTGTATTTGGAGTGCAGGTTGGTTAGGATGATATCTATGAGGGTTCCCGTGTTTACGGATTTGGGGTTGTACCTGGTAGGTTCATTGATAATTTGTGTGAGATTGAAGGCATCAAGTTTAGATTGTAGGATGGCCAGGGTGGTAGCCTCTTGGGGATTGCTGGGGCGCTAGCGCCCCACTCCCGACACTACCAGGTGAAATGTGAGGCGCCAAATTCAAAATCCAAAAGTTGAATTATTAAACATCCACCAATATACAAGTGTTCCATACTCATCAAAAGCTCTGTTTCTTGGCAATATCACAGCGTTGTCAGATTTCAAAAAGGCTTTACGGCGAAAGCACAACA
>QNTS01013588.1:0-13316 GCA_003317085.1 Hucho hucho
GGCGGTCCAGGTATGTCATGACAACTCAATTGGCGGTCCAGGTATGTCATGACAACTCAATAGGTGGTCCAGGTATGTCATGACAACAGCAGTGGGACTTTCCTCTTTAGGTGTCTATTGTTCCTCAACCAAGGAGGGAGGCCGATGACATCACGGGGTCCCATCACGGGGTCCCATCCGACTAACTCTTTGAATGCCCTTCCCCAGGTTTCCCCAACTGTCAACCCGCGGGTACTTTAATTTAGCCCCCCAAGTTTTCTGACCAAAAATAAATAAATAAATAAATAAATAAATAATAATAATAATAATAATAAAACCTTTCATTGTTGTACATAAAATACAGTATGTATTTAAAATCACAGCTCCAATTGATTTTTAATTTAAGAATTCTGTTCCCAAGTAGGCCTATTTCCACGCATCATCAAGAGACGTGATCGTAAAACAAGGTTTGAAATGAAGTGATGTTTTAGTCAAACATTCTATCCGTTTGGGCTTCGTTAATTTGCTGTCTACCAAATGATTGGTAATTATGTTCCGTGGGTCTAGTTGACGATCCCTGTAAAGTAGCCAAATGCTTGATTTGCTCAGAGAGGCCTAGGTCACAAGATTTTTTGCACTAATTTGGCATTGCGTGAAATATTTTTGTTGTTGTTGTTGTTGTGATGAATTAACGTTCCTTCCTTATCATTTTTTTTGTTTTATTAAAACTAGTTGTCATGACATAGAGCGTGCAGTGGTGCTTAGGCGTTCTGACAGTTTGACCATTAAACCTGTTTCTACATAAACATTGTGGGGTTTCTAAAACACACACACACACACACACACACACAAAACTCCCTTTCCTATAAAGATTTATGTATTTTTCTCAGATTGTTTATGAAAAGTAGTGAAACAGGGAGACACTATCTGAAATAGTCTGATAAGAACACAGATTAGCGTTTTACACTACGCACCATTAAGAAGCCAGTTGTATGGATCATACCCCCCATCACTGTTTATGAGGAGGTAGTTACATGATGTAGTAGATGGTGTGTCAGTGTTTGTTTCATCTGTCATTTTATGGCTTTCAATTAAGCGTGCGTAAGACACTCGGAGGTGGAGGGGTCCCAGCACATGAGCAGTAATCAGACCTGTTTAACTCTTCATCCACTACGCTTCGTCATACAGACATGACACCACACACACACACACACACACGCGCACACACACACACACACCACACACACACACACACACATTCCTGCTGTAAGCACCTGGGGTTTGAGCTGGACCTCCTGGTCTGGGTGTGGGTGTGTGTGTGTGTGTGTGTGTGTGTGTGTGTGTGTGTGTGTGTGTGTGTGTGTGTGTGTGTGTGTGGTCATATAACATGTACCATAGGGTTCAGGATTTGCAATAACGGCCAATCCACAGAACTAATCTGTATCTAAAGGGACCTACCGTAGTCCGACCCTGTTCCCTGTGAGAACCCTGAAAGAAAAAGCACTCAGGCTCACAATGGATTTGGAGTTCCTGTGTTGGACAGAGTCTGACAATCCTTCACCCTACCAACTCCTCTCTGTATCATATCTCAGACACAAGCATCAGAGGCTCAGTTACATAGTTACAACACGTACACAATGACAAGTTGTACTGTAAGCTGCCGATGCTGGCTCTAGAGAACAGTTCTGATGATAAATTATAATTTGATAGAAATATATCCGTGGTTTTGTAATAGCCTCAGACATTCAACTTATTTATGCAGGGAATTACACTCAAAAACATTGCTCCACTTTTCTTAAGGGGCCCAATGTATGCCATGAAAAACCCATCACACCACCAGCCTGTAATGTTGACACGTGGCATGATGGACTGGTTTTCTCCATACCCTAAGTCCTCGGAAGAAAAAAAAAAAAGCATGAAACTGGGATTCATCTCGACCAGGCAATGTTTTTTTACAATTCTCCATTGTCCAAGCGTTTTCATTCCTTAGCCCACTGCTGAAAGAAGGAAAACTCTAAGTTCGTCGGCTACCACACCCAATTTGTGTCAAGGTACGACGACTTGTGCATTATTTTATGGGTCTTTGAGCACCAATGTTGTACAGGACTGTCAGTTTACTAACTGTAGCCCGTCTGTTGCTCTGCACAATTAGTCAGCCTCCTTCGTCCTCTTTCATCAATGACCCGTTTTCTACCACTTGGCCTGCTGCTGTTGGCTGGATGTCGTTTGGGTGGTGGACCATTCTTGATGCACACGGGAAACTGTTGAGCGTTAAAAGCCCTGCAGCGTTGAAGTTCTTGACACACAAACCGGTGCACCTGGCACCTACTACCATACCCTGTTGAAAGGCAATTAAATATTTTGCCTTTCCCATTCACCCTCTGAATGATACACAAAAACACAATCCACCTCTCAAGGAGCGGCAGCTGGGGTGACGGTTTTGGAGCGTCTGGCGTGCCCAAAGTAAAATGCTTGCCACTCAGGCTCAGAAAATAGGATATGCACATAATTAGTACTATTGGATAGGAAACACTCTGAGGTTTCCAAAAGTGTTAACATTTTGTCTGTGAGTGTAATAGAACTCATTTGGCAGGCAAAAGCCAGAGAAAATTCCATCCGGAAATGTCATTCTGGTGGCTTATGGCTCACTTTGAGACAGTGCCTTTAGAAAAGTCTTTATACCAGGACACTGAATGTAGTACCTATTGCTTCCATTGGATGTCAGCAGTGTATACGTAAAGTTTCATGGCAATCGGAACCAATGTGTTCAATAGGTAGAGGTTTTGGTGACGGGAGCTCTTTTTCAGTTGCACGTTTTTGGGCGCACGTTTGGCTGAGCGGTCCACTTTAATTTGACTTATATAACGTTTAGGTGACCATCCAAGTGAAAGATTATCACTTTTATTCATAAAAGATAAGCTAAGGATGCATTTTAATTGGTTTTTGTTTTGTTGAGGGAAAGGATATAGGTTTAGTTGAACGCGTTCTCTTCACATTGGATTTTCTGAACACAAGGCGCCAACCAAACGGAGATTTATGGATATAATTAATGACTTTTTATAACCAAATACCCATGGATTGTCTTCGTTGGACACTTAGGAAGCCCTCTGCAGAAGTTCTACAAAAGGTAAGGCACAGGTTTTCCCTGTGAAATGCATTTTATATGGACCTCGCTGGCTAAAGATTTCATGGTTATGGAAAATATTGAAGGTGCTACCCTCAAACAATCAAATGTAGTGCTTTCCCCGTAAAGCCTTTTTGAAATCCGACAACGCTGTGATATTGCCAAGAATTGGTGAGTATGAAACACTTGTATATTGGTGCATGTTTAATAATTCAACTTTTGGATTTTGCCTTGCATTTCACCTGGTAGTGTCGGGAGTGGGGCGCTAGCGCCCCAAATCACCTTGCTTCTGCCTAAGAGGTTAACCTGTCTCCTCCCCCTTCATCTACACTGACTGAAGTGGCTTTAACAGGTGACATCAATAAGGCGATCATAGCCTTCACCTGGATTCACCTGGTCAGTCTGTCATGGAAAGAGGTGTTCCTAATGTTTTGTACACTCAGTGTATGTGTTAATATTGCAGACTCAAAATGAGTCATGGAGCCATTTCTTGTTCTCTCTTTCTATGAAATCAGTCTTACTACAGTCCTCTGCAGGTTTGGCAATACTTTGTATCAGTATGACTAACTGAGTTTTTGCAAGTTACCCTGGCAATACAAAAGGAGAACCCTCAATTCATTCGTTTTTTTCTTCAGTGACTAGCTACATAGGAAACTCTAATGAACTCAGACGTTCAGTGTCTGGCTCAGAAAAACAACATTTAAGTTTTTTTTTTTTTTTTTTATCTATAATGGGCTTAAAGTGTCCCAAAAAGACATTTCACCTGTTACGCATTCCATGTTTGATATATTATCATCAGATGGAAGGGACGGAATGTTCAACAAGTTATAGAGCCAATAGCCTAGCGAGCCTAGTCCATAATATTTGGATATTCATGTTATTATGCACCAAAAATGGGGTAGTAAAATCATAGATCACCTCTTGTGACAGCCTACGACCCAAATGGCACCCTATTCCCTATATAGTACACTACTTTTGACTAGGGCTCAGGTCAAACGAAGTGCACTACATTATGTAGGGAATAGGGCACCATTTGGGACGTGAACCCTAGTCAAAAGTAGTGCGTTATACTGTATTACTATATATATATATATATTACCTTTATTTAACTAGGCAAGTCAGTTAAGAACAATTTCTTATTTTACAAATGACGGCCTATTATGCAAGGAATTGGATGCCATTTGTGACAGAGCCACAATGTCAAGTCAGAGCAGATGTTGGGGCATCAGTCATTAACACCATTTAGTGGTCACAGATAGCAACACACGTTGGAGATCATAGATACCCACAAACATAGTTGGACAAAAACACAAGAGCCCTCACATACACACCTTCCAGGCTGCGATGGGTAATTAACCATATTTATGTCGAATAGACCAGAGAGAGAGAGACATTCCAGGAATAGTTGTTGCCAGGTACTGAAGCAATATTTTGCCCCAGGCAGCATGAATTCTGAACAATCCACCCACTGGGCACAGACGTCAATTCAGCGTCTATTCCAAGTTGGTTCAACGTCATTTCATTGATGTGGAAACAACGTTGATTCAGCCAGTGGGCAGGAGTAACACTAGCCAACATAAATTTAGATTATATCATTAGTATTTTACTAATCTATTTATGACCTGCTTTTTTTAACATAGAAATTATAAGTGTTTGATGCATTTTCTTGCTTGATCATGTGACCTATACAATTGTCCTTAAACCTCTTAAGGATCCGCCCTTTCTTTAAATGTTTTGCCTAAAATGACATACTCAAATCTAACTGCCTGTAGCTCAGGCCCTGAAGCAAGGTTAAGCATATTCTTGGTACCATTTGAAAGGAAACACTTTGAAGTTTGTGGAAATGTGAAAGGAATGTAGGAGAATATAACACATTAGATCTGGTAAAAGATAATACAAAGAAAAAAAACAATTTTTTTTTTACCATCTTTGAAACGCAAGAGAAAGGCCATAATGTATTATTCCAGCCCAGGTGAAATTTAGATTTTGGCCACTAGATTGCAGCAGTGTGTGTGCAAAGTTTTAGACTGATCCAATGAACCATTGCATTTCTGTTCAAATTTTTTTTTAATCAAGACTGTCCAAATGTGCCTAATTGGTTATTAATAACTTTAAGTTCAAAACTGTGCACTCTCCTCAAACATGCATGGCATTCTTGGCATTCTTTCACTGTAATAGCTACTGTAAATTGTACAGTGCAGTTAGATTAACAAGAATTTAAGCTTTCTGCCAATATCAGATATGTCTGTGTTTTGGGAAATGTTCTTGTTACTTAAAACCTCATGCTAATCGCATTAGCCTACGTTAGCTCAACCGTCCCATGGGTGGGACACCTGTAGAGATCCTTAAGAGGTTTAATATAAGGAATGTGAAATTATTTGTACTTTTACTTTTGATACTTATGCAGAGGTGGAAAAAGTACACCATTGTCATACTTGAGTAAAAGTAAACATACCTTAATATAAAATGGCTCAAGTAAAAGTAACCCAGTAAAAACGACTTGAGTAAAAGTCTAAAAGTATCAGATTTAAATGTACTTAAGTACAGTGGTGGAAAAACTACTAAATTGTCATACTTGAGTAAAAGTAAATGCTATACATCAAATTCCTTATATTTATCACACCAGACGGCACCATTTCCTTTTTTATCCAAAAAATTGACAGCCAGGGGCACACTGAGACACTCAGACATAATTTACAAAAGGAAGCATTTCTGTTTAGTGAGTCCCTCAGATCAGAGGCAGTAGGGATGACCAGGGACATTCTCTTGATAAGTGTGTGAATTGGAGCATTTTCCTGTCCTGCTAAGAATTCAAATTGTAACTAGTACTTTTGGGAGTCAGGGAAAATGTATGGATACATTTTCTTTAGGAAGTAAACATAGTCAAAAAAATTAAATAGTAAAGTACAGATACCCCAAAAAACTACTTAAGTAGCACTTTTAAATATTTTGAAATAAGTACTTTACACCACTGTCCTTATGTATATTTAAAACCAAATACTTTTAGACTTTTACTCATGTAGTATTTTACTGGGTGACTTTCACTTTTACTTGAGTCATTTTCAATTAAGGTATCTTTACTTTTACTCAAGTATGACATTTGGGTACTTTTTCCACCACTGTGGCTTGAGGCCAAAATTTATGTAAAAAAAAAAAACAACAACAAAAGAAAATGTTCGACTCAAGCCATCATCAGTGTAAATGGTCGACACACAAACCTATCACATGATCAAGCAAGAAAATACATCAACTTACCATTATAAACCGGGTGGTTTGAGCCCTGAACGCTGATTGGCTGAAAGCCGTGGTATATCAGACCGTATACCATGGGTATGATTACAAATGACCATTTATTGTTCTAATTACTTCATAATAGCGATAAGGCACCTCTGGGATTTGTGGAATATGACCAATATACCACAGCTATGGGCTGTATACAGGCACTCCGCGTTGCATCGTGCTTAAGAACAGCCATTAGCCATAGTACCTTGGCCATATCCCACAAATCCCAGAGGTGCCTTATTGCTTAACTATATAATTTCTTTGGCAAAAGAAAAACACGTCACAACTAGGGAAGTTAATTCTAAATAATTCCTGGCTCAATATTGGCACACGAATGTGACAGCACGGACCGAAGGTTGCTATTAAAAGATTTAAAAAAATTGCTATTAAAAGATTTTAAAAAGTTGCTATTACAATATATATTTTTAAGTTGCTATTAAAAAGATTTTAAAAAGTTGCTATTAAAATATATATTTTTAAGTTGCTATTAAAAAGATTTTAAAAAGTTGCTATTAAAATATTTTAAAAAGTTGCCATTAAAAGATTTTAAAAAGTTGCCATTAAAAGATTTTAAAAAGTTGCCATTAAAAGATTTTAAAAAGTAGCCATTAAAAGATTTTTTAGAAGGTTGCCATTACAATTCAAATCAGAGGTGTGGACTGGGGAAAATCTCAAATACTTTTTTGGGGATATGTTTGTTTCTCTTAAAATCCACAACAACCTAAAATTAACATCCTAATCATACTACAGGGACATTCATGAATATCACTAATAAATGAATGAATAATAAAAACATACCTTTACATTGCTGAACACTGATCTTTGTTTCTTCATATCCTTGACATAAATCTCCATTTGCTGTGAAGAGTAAAGGTATTCAGAGAAGAGACAGAATCCAGTCTAGTAGAACTCAGCTGTTGAGAGTGGGGGGAAATGACTGAGTGAGTCTCTCCGTGTTGGAGTCAGAGGGGGTAATACCTCTCTCTCTTTGTCCCACAGTGTTCAACTCTGGTGAGTCTCAATTAGATTTTTTTTTATGGCTCACAGTGATGTAATGAGGCCGGTTCAACCCACAACTCCATGCGCACAATGTTTTCAACGCAATGATGAAAGACCGTATTTGGCACACATGACCTGTTTTTACGCACGCTGCGCAGTGATTGTTTTTACTCAACGGTAAGAAACGAATTATGTAATTGTTTAAACAAACATTCAATAAACAAGTATAGGTGTACACAAATATGTAGTCAATGTTTGCATTGCATTACTGTATCTAAATTACTTTCAATAAAAGTATTGTTCAGTTTAAACGTTTTAAACGGACCATCCAACAAAAGTTCCTTTAAACAGTTCAGTATTTCAAAAGTTTGACAAGTTTTTTTTATTTTTTTTATAGCTATAATTAAACATCACTCTATGGATATGATGCAAAGGTGAAAAGTCTCGGTCTAGGCTGACAGACATACATAACCAATCTGTTACATGTTGACCTCGAGTCATCAGTGAGAATGACGAATTAGGAAAGTTATTGGTCAACCATACTGCCCACCCACCCACCCCCACACACACACACACACACACACACACACCCTTCCCTCCCTTGACAAACATCCAACAGGTGGTTCCAATGGTAATCGGTGTTCTTCTGATAAATCACACACAAGCCTTACAAATCACTGTTTGAAAACAAAATGTTCATTATTCCAGCAAAGCCAGTTAAAGCCTTAGCAGCAACACACAGTCGGAACCGTTACAAAAGGTGAAGCCAGGAAGAAAAGGGCGGGCACGTAGACTACAACAAATAAACAACAACGTGAAAGATTTCTAGTTTGTCGATGTACTCTGGCAGGTTGGAAACTATTCACATCAAATGATGCGATACTTTGACCTTGATTGAGCTTTTGTTACTGCTGTTATACACCGAGTATACAAAACATTAGGAACACCTGTTCTTTCTATGACATAAGTTGACCAGGTGAATCCAGGTGAAATCTTTGATCCTTTATTGATGTCACCTGTTAAACCCACTTCAAATCAGTGTAGATGAATGGGAGGAGAGGGGTTAAAGAAGGATTTTTAAGCCTTGAGACTATTGAGACATGGATTGTGTATGTGTGCCATCCAGAGGGTGAATGGGCAAGACAAAAAATTTAAGTGTCTTTGAACAGGGTATGGTAGTAGGTGGCAAGGTCACCGGTTTGTGTCAAGAACTGCACCGCTGAATTGATTTTTCACGCTCAACAGTTTCCTGTGTGTATCAAGAATGGTCCATCACCATAAAGGACATCCAGACAATTTGACACAACTGTGGGAAGGATTGGAGTCAACATGGGGCCAGCATCCCTGTGGAACGCTATCAACATTAGGAAGGTGTCATAGCTTCAATTTTCAAAAGGGTTATGAATCCTTCTTTAACCTTTAACCTTATGAAACCTTCATCTACACTGATTGAAGTGGATTTAACAGGTGACATCAATAAGGGATCATAGCTTTCACCTGGTCATACGACACGCTGGTCTGCTGCCGTACATACGACACGCTGGTCTGCTGCAGTACATACGACACGCTGGTCTGCTGCAGTACATATGACACGCTGGTCTGCTGCAGTACATACGACACGCTGGTCTGCTGCCGTACATACGACACGCTGGTCTGCTGCAGTACATATGACACGCTGGTCTGCTGCAGTACATATGACACGCTGGTCTGCTGCAGTACATATGACACGCTGGTCTGCTGCCGTACATACGACACTCTGGTCTGCTGCCATACATACGACACGCTGGTCTGCTCCTATGTACGGCAGCAGACCAGCGTGTCGTATGTACGGCAGCACATTATCATTTGAAACTATCCCTAAAGATATTTTGTCCTTAAAGACTTATGCCAGCTATTTTAGCACTTTTCCCACGTATAAATAAAGTAACGCACACACACACACAAGGGTAAAAAACTATGTTGAGCAAAATAGTTAAACAACTTCACATTTAAAGCAGTTGGTCTGATGGTGCCCTCTGTCGTTGGTCTCCCCCCCCCCCCTTGCTTGAGGAACAATAGAGGAAAGATGGGTCTTTGGTCTTTCGTACAGCAAGGGAACATTGTCGTTGTCAATCCATACTGGGAATGCGTTCCAAATGGCACCCTATTCCCTATGTAGTGCACTACTTTTGACCAGGGCCCGTAATTTCAATTTCAGACCCACAAAGATTAAACCATAGCGCCATAAGGGATCTTTGGTTGGAATTCTGACATACTAACATGTTAATCTTCTGATGAGATTCTTGGTTATTGTAACTGTTCAGTACGCAACACTTTACTTATAGCCTGCAGGTATTGTGTTTAATAATGTTAGAAACATTTGAGCCTTTATAAATCGTATGTTATGTCTCTAAACTCCAGTAATGCTTAATGAACATTCAATTCTCTGGCAACAGCTCTGTTGGACATTCCTGCAGTCAGCATGCCAATTGCGCGCGCTCCCTCAAAACTTGAGACGTCTGTGGCATTGTGTTGTTTGACAAAACTGCACATTTTAGAGTGGCCTTTTATTGTCCCAGGCACAAGGTGCACCTGTGTAATGATCATGCTGTTTAATCAGCTTCTTGATAATCCATCCACTTGACAGGTGTGGCATATCTTGGTAAAGGAGAAATTCTCATTAACAGGGATGTAAACGTGGCTCAGTTGGTAGAGCATGGCACTTCAACACCAGGTTCAATTCCCACGAGGGACTAGTACAAATTAAAATGTATGTACTCACTAGATGTATGTACTCACGTCTTGCTAAATGACTAAAAATGTATCTGTAAACAAATTTGTGCACAACATGAGAGAAATAAGCTTTTTTTTTTGCATATGGAAAATTTCTGCAATCTTTTATTTCAGCTCATGAAACATCGGACCAACACTTTACATGTTGCGTTTATATTTTGGTTAAGTATACTTAATTTTTTCCTGATTAGAAATAACAGCATTCTCCATGCACTGTAATTTACAACTTGATAAGAGCTATTGGTAAGAGCTATTGGTAAGAGCTAGGTAAAGGAGTTGTAGATATAAATGACACTTGGTTTAGATCTATGTTATCTTGTAACCTCTGGAGACAAATGTGAAACCAGTCTTATATCAGCAAACTAAAGCATATCAACATATCACCTTTTCCACAGTGAAGACTATGAAACGCTGTGCCATTACAACTTGGGATGAAATGTGGAGAGCCAAGCTCTGCAGCCATGCGCAAAATGACAGTACAGCGCTTGGCAAGCAAGTGGGAGGGTTTTCAGCGGTTGAATAAAATCTATTCTACAAAAGGGAACCAGGCCTGCAAAGCCCATTACACACCTCCATAAGGTAAGTCTGAATACCAACTACTGATAAGTGCGTAGGAAAGGCGTAAATGTCCTAAGTCTGAATCGGGCCCTTAGTGAACTAGTTTGTACCAGAGCCCTATGAGCCCAAAGTAGTGCACTATAAAAGGGAATAGGGTGTCATTTAAGATGAACCAGTCTTTGAAAGAAAATGAGTCAAACTACATATCAAAACAGACCACACGAATAAGAAAATGAAAAGCCTGTTTATTTTCAAGGGTCCCATTTAATTTGTATGAATTCAGTTGACAGAATGAAAACCCTTTAATTTAACATGCAGTGATCTTGAAGACAAATCAGACAGATTTTAGATGTGAAAATAAGATGAGGCCATGATAGGCCAGGTTGGTATGATATTGCTCTGGTCAAGGGCATGCTGAAGGCTCAGCATGAACAAGCAGCACGTCACGCCTTGGATTTTCACAGTGATTATTAGTGTTCTAGTATAAATTCATATTTTCTCATTCTCAAAACAGCGTGTGTTTGGCAACTGGGTTTTGTTCTGACAGAACCTGTCGAAAGTCAAAAACAAAGAAGAATAATAATAATAATAACGATGATGACAACCTTGTTAAGATATTCGTTCCCCAGATATTTGTGAGATTGGAATTGATAGTTGCGATAGTGAACATCCAAAAAGGAGGACGATGGTGGAAGACACGATGGTGGAAGACACAACACAACCCATTAGCATACATCTCTGAAGTCCATTGAGGGTATGTAGTGTACCGTCACAGACCTGTAGTAGGCATCCAGGCTGGTCCACACTACGGACTTGAACAGATCATGGGATGGGACGACAATATCGTCAGCAAGGCTAGCCGCTCGCACACAATGTTCAGTGGAGATCAGGACAGATGAGACAAGAGACAAACAGCACACGTCATTATCCACAAAGAAGTCCAGCAGATTAGATCTGCTTATGCCTTGGAGACTGACCTTTCTATCCACCCACCCCCCCCCGAAGGCTTCCGTACCTACCATGAGTTTACCACACCATGACGGAGAGAAACAGCATCTCTATAGTACACAGACAAAAGCTCTATCCAAGTCCCAAAATGGCACCCTATACCCTATACAGTGCACTACTTTAGACCAGAGGTCTATGTGGGGCCAATGTAGGGACTAGGGTGCAATTTGAGAGAAGCAGACCCTCTGTCCACTTTGGTACCCTATCACTGCACTGTACATTAAAGCTTAATCTGGTGTGTTGTCATCCTCTCACTGAAAACAGATCTACAACCACAAATGTACATCTCTAATTCTCTAAGATACAAAAACAACTGTAGAAAACAACATATTAGCATGGTGAGTCTAAACACTGGTCCTCAAAGTCGTTAGGAAAATGGAGGAGATCACTTGTTGGCACATTTTTACCAAAAGAGTGATGTGTGCAGTGACGTCCTCGTGGGTCTTCTTTCATAGTGAGGGTATAAGTCTATTCTGGAAGCTTGTGATGCATGCTGGGAAATATGACGACCTCAGAAAGAGAATCCTTGGTACTTGGCTGGGAGAACAGCTTGAAGCCTCCACAAATCCCAGAAATACCAATTATTTCACTTCGACTACACAACGGAAAGGTGATTCAACTACATACAAAAAGAATCTATTACTTTACAAAACAATGTCATGATGATGAAAGTCTGTTCTTTCTTTTTAAATAAGGCACAAGGTTTGTAAATGTATTCCTCGTGGTGATTAGTGCTGTTCAGTAACTCCTGGGCCTGCAGGTCCTTTTTGGGCCTGGTCCGTACACAAGCCTGGGGGTGGATTTTACACGTATGCCCCCAACGCTGCATGGAACTCAGTCAGACACTGGACCAGCTGCTGGAACTTAGGCCTCTCCTCTGGATCAAGGGCCCAGCAACACGCCATCACTGCAAACCTACAGAGAGAACGAGAGAGAGAAGCAGAAAAATAGCAAGGTCAGCAAGTGCACTCACACAAGCCATTTAGACTAGCTCATTGCACAGTGTATGTTGACTCAAACCCCAGAAGGACTTCAAAATGTGATCTAAATAGCACAACAACAACAAAATACAAAAACTGCTGATCACATTCCAAATATTTGGGAATTTAAGGCTCCCAGTCCCAAGGACACTCACTACCATGGGTCATCAGAGAAACCATGAAGAAAACATCACACCATACTATCATTGGTGCAGTACCAACACAACACACCATACTATCATTGGTGCAGTACCAACACAACACACCATACTATCATTGGTGCAGTACCAACACAACACACCATACTATCATTGGTGCAGTACCAACACAATACACCATACTATCATTGGTGCAGTACCAACATAACACACCATACTATTATTGGTGCAGTACAAACACAATACACCATACTATCATTGGTGCAGTACCAACATAACACACCATACTATCATTGGTGCAGTACCAACACAATACACCATACTATCATTGGTGCAGTACCAACACAATACACCATACTATCATTGGTGCAGTACCAACACAATACACCATACTATCATTGGTGCAGTACCAACACAATACACCATACTATCATTGGTGCAGTACCAACACAATAC
>QNTS01013593.1:22314-34640 GCA_003317085.1 Hucho hucho
TCAGACTAGTATGTAGGGGATCTAGTTTCAGACCAGTATGTAGGGGATCTAGTTTCAGACCAGTATGTAGGGTAACTAGTTACAGACCAGTATGTAGAGGATCTATTTACAGACCAGTATGTAGGGGATCTAGTCAAAGACCAATATGTAGGGGATCTAGTTTCAGACCAGTATGTAGGGGATCTAGTTTCAGACCAGTATGTAGGGAATCTAGTTTCAGACCAGTATGTAGGGAATCTAGTTACAGACCAGTATGTAGGGGTTCTAGTTACAGACCAGTATGTAGAGGATATATTTACAGACCAGTATGTAGGGGGATCTAGTTTCAGACCTGTATGTAGGGAATCTAGTTACAGACCAGTATGTAGGGAATCTAGTTACAGACCAGTATGTAGGGGATCTAGACACAGACCAATATGTAGGGGATCTAGTTTCAGACCAGTATGTAGGGGAACTAGTTTCAGACCAGTATGTAGGGAATCTAGTTTCAGACCTGTATGTAGGGGATCTAGTTACAGACCAGTATGTAGGGGATCTAGTTACAGACCAGTATGTAGGGAATCTAGTTTCAGACCAGTATGTAGGGAATCTAGTTACAGACCAGTATGTAGGGAATCTAGTTTCAGACCAGTATGTAGGGAATCTAGTTACAGACCTGTATGTAGGGGGATCTAGTTACAGACCAGTATGTAGGGGATCTAGTTTCAGACCTGTATGTAGGGGGATCTAGTTACAGACCAGTATGTAGGGGATCTAGTTTCAGACCAGTATGTAGGGGATCTAGTTACAGAACAGTATGTAGGGAATATAGTTACAGACCAGTATGTATGGGAACTAGTTTCAGACCAGTATGTAGGGGGATCTAGTTTCAGACATGTATGTAGGGAATCTAGTTACAGACCAGTATGTAGGGAATCTAGTTACAGACCAGTATGGTAGGGGTTCTAGTTTCAGACCAGTATGTAGGGGATCTAGTTTCAGACCAGTATGTAGGGGATCTAGTTTCAAGCATTTTTTTTCCCGCCTGCTACCTTAGGTTACCATCACTTCCACGTCCTTCCTTCCTGTTTTTGGTTTTGAGGACATACTTTGGTAATTGCTGTTCCTCAGGTACTAAGATGAAGTACCTCCAAGTACCAAGTAGTTCCTTATCCCAGGAAGGCCGGCTGCATTTCAATCCACAAACGATATACCCCCCTCTGTTCTTGTTTGCTTCCCTTGTTGGGAGGCAGTCTACAGGCTGGACAATGAAAGCACAGAGAGTAGAGCATACTGCTGTTATTGTCTGCTGAGAGGAGGAGGAGGAGGAGGAGGAGGAGGTTTAACAAGGTTCAATCAGACGAAACGATAGAGGGAGATAATAAAGGACTTGAGATGGCTGTAACACTTTCTAAATCAACTCATTGTCTTCCGTCAGAAGAATACCTTTATTAAATACTACAGCACCCCCCCACACCCCTGCCCCCCCAAAATAAAATAAAACTAACACCTTTGCCTTCTTTACACTAAATCTTACTAGCACTGACTTTCCTGATAACTTCTTTATGGAGGAAAAGTTACTAACTACGACTGTGGTGTACAGTTGAAGTCGGAAGTTTACATACACTTAGGTTGGAGTCATTAAAACTCATTTTTCAACCACTCCACAGATTTCTTCGGTTAGTCGGTTAGGACATGTACTTTAAGCATGACACTAGTCATTTTTCCAACAATTGTTTACAAACAGATTATTTCACTTATAATTCACTGTATCACAATTCCAGTGTGTCAGAAGTTTACATATATTAAGTTGACTGTGCCTTTAAACCGCTTGGAAAATTCCAGAAAATTATGTCATGACTTTAGAAGCTTCTGATAGGCTAATTTACATAATTTGAGTCAATTGGAGGTGTACCTGTGGATGTATTTCAAGGCCTACCTTCAAACTCAGTGCCTCTTTGCTTGACATCATGGGAAAATCAAAAGAAATCAGTCGACCTCAGAAAAAAAACTGTAGACCTCCACAAGTCTGGTTCATCCTTGGGAGCAATTTTCCAAACGCCTAAAGCTACCACGTACATCATACCGCTCAGGAAGGAGACGCGTTCTGTCTCCTAGAGATGAACGTACTTTGGTGCGAAAAGTGCAAATCAATCCCAGAACAACAGCAAAGGACCTTGTGAAGATGCTGGAGGAAACAGGTACAAAATTATCTATATCCACAGTGAAACAAGTCCTATATCAACATAACCTGAAAGGCCGCTCAGCAAGGAAGAAGCCACTGCTCCAAAACCGCCATAAAAACCCAGACTACGGTTTGCAACTGCACATGGGGTCTCCTGAAACAAAAATAGAATTGTTTGGCCATAATGACCATCATTATGTTTGGAGGAAAAAGGGGGAGGCTTGCAAGCCGAAGAACACCATCCCAACCGTGAAGCACGGGGGTGGCAGCATCATGTTGTGGGGGTGCTTTGCTGTAGGAGGGACTGGTGCACTTCACAAAATAGATAGCATCATGAGGAAGGAAAATTATGTGGATATATTGAAGCAACATCTCAAAACATCAGTCAGGAAGTTAAAGCTTGGTTGCAAATGGGTCTTCCAAATGGACAATGACCCCAAGCATACTTCTAAAGTTGTGGCAAAATGGCTTAAGTACAACAAGGTCAAGGTATTGGAGTGGCCTTCACAAAGCCCTGACCTCAATCCTATAGACAACGTGTGGGCAGAACTGAAAAAGCGTGTGCGAGCAAGGAGGCCTACAAACCTGACTCAGTTACACCAGCTCTGTCAGGAGGAATTCACCCAACTTATTGTGGGAAGCTTGTGGAAGGCTAGCCAAAATGTTTGACCCAAGATAAACAATTTAAAGGCAATGCTACCAAATACTATTTGAGTGTATGTAAACTTCTGACCCACTGGGAATGTGATGAAAGAAATAAAAGCTGAAATAAATAATTCTCTCTACTATTATTCTGACATTTCACATTCTTAAAATAAAGTGATGATCCTAACTGACCTAAGACAGGGAATTTTTACTAGGATTAAATGTCAGAAATTGTGAAAAACTGAGTTCAAATGTATTTGGCAAAGGTGTATGTAAACTTCCGACTTCAACTGTATGTGGTTGTCCCACCTAGCTATCTGAAGATGGATGCACTAACTGTAAGTGGCTCTGGATAAGTGTGTCTGATAAATAACTGAAATGTAAAACAATGCACACAACTACCTCTCTTCTTTTCTCCAATACTTTTACAATGCCCTAACACTCCCAATTCTACACATCTCCAATACTTTTACAATGCCCTAACACTCCCAATTCTACACATCTCCAATACTTTTACAATGCCCTAACACTCCCAATTCTACACATACACATCGGGAGTCCAGATGCTACTGCAGACAGTGATCAGGAACTACAGCTGTGTGTTCGCGTCTGCTTGTGTTCCCAGTAGACTGTCTGTCCCAGTCCCTCCAGCTGGATATCTCCACACGCTGATGCCTGGAGACAAAAGCCAGGGATGCTCACCACCTGTCCACACACATACACTGGCCTTTGTATCATCAGCACATTTTGACAAACTCTGAGGAAAACTTAAGAAGAAACAGTTGTAGCATTGGAAACCCCCATATGGTATAGGTCTGGGTGTAAACATTATAATCAGGAAGAGTTATGGCTGTATAGCTTGCACTTACCTTTCTAGGTCTACGAGTTATGGTATAACCTTTTATATTGACTGGAGAATTACACTGAACCACAACACTTGACTTTTCTATTTTTATGTCACACTCTTTCTTTTACCTTTTCCTCTCTCTTTCTCTTTTTCTCTCTCTCTCTCTCTCTCTCTCTCTCTCTCTCTCTCTCTCTCTCTCTTCCTCTTTTTCCTCTCTCTCTCTCTTTCTCTTTTTCCTCTTTCTTTCTCTCTCTCTCTCTCTCTCTCTCTCTCTCTCTCTTTCTATTTTTCCTGTCTCTCTCTTTCTCTTTTTCCTGTCTCTCTTTCTCTCTTTCTTTCTCATTTTCCTCTCTCTTTCTCTCTTTCTTTGTCTCTCTCTCTCTCTCTCTCTCTCTCTCTCTCTCTGGGTCTATTAGCCCTCTACGTTGTCTCTTCTTCATCCATCCAAGGCCAAGACAGCACTGGTACAGAGGGTATTGGGTACCAACGGGGTGTGTGTGTGTGTTGGGTACCGGTAGCCAGGCAAGACAAAGTATCCCTTTATCAGACAGGGGTCAGCTGTGATAGGCTTATCAAGATCTGCTGCTGTTGGTAGGATGCTGGAAACCTAACCAGTAGCTAAAAAGTTTGTATAGAAAATATATGCGACAATTGCCTACTGCGGTGTGTTTACATGTAACTATATTGTGTCAATAAAAACATCTGGAATTAATTACCTAACACCTAAAAACCAACAGTGTCTAATAAAAATTGTTTCCATTATCCATTTAGGAAAATTGCGAATGAATAAATTGTCGACAGCCTATATGCCCTCCCACCTGTCTGTTTCATGTCTCAGGTAGCCCGCAAAAGCCAGCATGGAGAGAATGCAATAATTGACTATTGTAATAATTCTCATGTGCCAACATATCGCCACGGTCCACGCCATGATGAAACTTACACTCTTGTAGATCTGAAACCATTGGATTTTGAAACAAGCCAACCAGAGAAGCCAACCAGAGAAGCCAACCAGAGAAGCCAACCAGAGAAGCAAGGCGAAAGCAATTTAGGCATTCTTGAAAGTCAGGACAATCCTTGTCCTCCAAAGAAACATTATTTTGAAAGCAGTATGCATTAAGATAGCGACACCCCGACCTAAATCATTGGATCTGATTACTTTGATTCAATGCAATTTAATGTTTTGAGGACCTCAACTAAATTCGACCTCTCCCGAGTCCGTACGGGAGTTGCAGCGATGACACAAGACTGTAACTACCAACTGGATATCAGGAAATTGGGGAGAAAAAGGTGGTGAAAAATAATAATAATGTTACATACATTTAAAAAACTATTCATGCCTGTTAATAAGGCAACTTCCTGTCTGGTTATTTTCCTCACAGCTCACTGTCGCTATGTTTACACGTCAGGTTATGGATTTCATACAGAACACTTGTTTGCACTGGGGCCATGACATCACACGCCTTCAGAAGTATTCGGCCCGGCATCCAATAGCGAAAGTTCGGCAGAAGACAAATCCCACCCCCTTGTCGAACGGATACAAATGTCATCAATCTTTAGAAAATGGATTTCCATTACACATGTCGAAATGATTTAATTTGCGACATAAACCTGGGTCAATGGAAACCTGCCTAATGACTGAAGAAAAACCCACAGGCCTAACCATCTATTCTCTCCGTATAGGCTACAGTACTTAGCCAGGGTATTTATTTGTATTTTTTTAAGTTTGTTGTCGCTGTATGAACAGGTCAACTGTCTTCCTAAGTAAAGTGATATCGTGAAACAATATGTATAAATCAACTTAGAAGAGCTAGCGATCTGAAATCATGAGAAAAAAAAGAAGCATTTGTTATAACAGTAAATATTGTCTCTAAACTAAAACTTATAGACAGACATCTTTCTAGAAAGACGTGGAGGAGTACAATCAGACAACTGAGAGTAGAGCAGTAATGAGACAAACAACAGCCTGTGCATCCCAAATAGCACCCTATTCCCTAGATTAGTACACTACTGTTGACCAGGGCCCTATAGGGAATAGGGTGCACTACTGTTGACCAGGGCCCTATAGGGAATAGGGTGCACTACTGTTGACCAGGGCCCTATAGGGAATAGGGTGCCATTTAGGACACACTTCAGAGAGTAGAGCAATAATGATGATGAAGAGCCTAATCACTCCTCCTCCTCCTTCCCTTCCTCCTTTTCCCCTCTACACACTAACAGCTGGTACTGCGTCCCAAAGGGTATCGTATTCTCTATGGACCCAGGTCAAAAGTAGTGCACTATCTAGGGAATAGGGTACCATTTGACTAGAGAGACTATATAGGGAATAGGGTGCCATTTGACTAGAGAGACTATCTAGGGAATAGGGTGCCATTTGACTAGAGAGACTATATAGGGAATAGGGTGCCATTTGACTAGAGACACTATATAGGGAATAGTGTGACATTTGACTAGAGACACTACATAGGGAATAGGGTACCATTTGACTAGAGGCACTACATAGGGAATAGATAGCATTTGACTAGAGACACTAGATAGGGAATTGGGTGCCATTTGGTACGCACAAACATAGAGACAGAACAACAAGTAATGATGATAAATAGCACACACTTTCCTGCCTCTTGTCCCTTTGTCCTTTTCCCCTCTACAAACTAACAGCGGGCGGGAGAAAAAGAGATTGAGACAGGAGGATGATTCTGGTGTAAATCACTGTTAATGTGGCCAGTAGCAGTCACGAGAGAAAGAGAGAAGGAGGGTAGAGGGGGGGGGAGTGAGGGTGAGATATATATATATATATATATATATATATAGAGAGAGAGAGAGAGAGAGAGAGAGAGAGAGAGAGAGAGAGAGAGAGAGAGAGACAGAGACAGAGAGACAGAGCGAGAGACAGAGCGAGAGACAGAGAGAGACAGAGAGACAGAGAGAGACAGAGAGACAGAGAGACAGAGACAGAGCGAGAGAGAGACAGAGAGAGAGACAGAGAGAGACAGAGAGAGAGAGAGACAGAGACAGAGAGCCAGAGAGCCAGAGAGAGACAGAGACAGAGAGACAGAGAGAGAGAGACAGAGAGAGACAGACAGAGAGAGACAGAGAGACAGACAGAGAGAGAGGCCAGTATAATCCATGACAGAGAGAGAGGCCAGTATAATCCATGCCAGACGTGTGCAGAACACCAGAAGAGCAGGTGTAAACGATTGAAGCAGCTGTCAGTAAGCTGCCTGATCTCTTTTGATATCTTAATTGTTAGTCGATCTCAGCTGCAATTTTGGCAACATTGCTTTCAGCCCCCTAGTCCCCGGACCAGCCCTTACACTCCGTTCACTCCCATCTGTCAGAGTAGACCATGGTTGCTTCCCCAATGGCACCCTATTCCCTATATAGTGCACTACTTTTGACCTGACCCCAATAGGGAATAGGGTGTCATTTGGTACACTGTCTAGGACCTGAGGGTGTTCTGGTGATTCTCTTTCTGTCCCCGACCGAGGGGCTGCATCTCTGGGATGTGTGTCCAGCCCGTCCGGCTTGTTTGATGGAAATCGGGCCTGATTGCTGCAATTTCCAACTCTTTTCTCACCCATAATTGCTGCCTTTCAAAACTACTGCAATCTGTCGAATCAACCCCCGTCCCTTGTCCCGGTCCCCTATCCTTCACCCCAGCCCCTTAACCCCAGCCCCTAAACCCCTACCTCTGAACCCCAGTGCATAACCCTTACCCTACCCCTACACCAGGAGGTCCAGAGACAGGGAACCAGGAGGTCTAGAGACAGGGGACCAGGAGGTCCAGAGAGAGGGGACAAGGAGGTCTAGAGACAAGGGACCAGGAGGTCTAGAGAGAGGGGACCAGGAGGTCTAGAGACAGGGAACCAGGAGGTCTAAAGACAGGGGACCAGGAGGTCCAAAGAAAGGGGACCAGGAGGTCTAGAGACAGGGGACCAGGAGGTCTAGAGACAGGAGACCAGGAGGTCTAGAGAGAGGGGACCAGGAGGTCCAAAGACAGGGGACCAGGAGGTCTAGAGACAGGGAACCAGGATGTCTAGAGACAGGGAACCAGGAGGTCTAGAGACAAGGGACCAGGAGGTCCAAAGACAGGGGACCAGGAGGTCCAAAGACAGGGGACCAGGAGGTCTAGAGACAGGGGACCAGGAGGTCTAGAGACAGGGAACCAGGAGGTCTAGAGACAAGGGACCAGGAGGTCTAGAGACAGGGGACCAGGAGGTCTAGAGACAAGGGACCAGGAGGTCTAGAGACCGGGGACCAGGAGGTCCAGAGAGAGGGGACCAGGAGGTCTAGAGACAGGGGACCAGAAGGTCTAGAGACAGGGGACCAGGAGGTCCCGAGACAGGGAACCAGGAGGTCTAGAGACCGGGGACCAGGAGGTCCAGAGAGAGGGGGCCAGGAGGTCTAGAGACAAGGGACCAGGAGGTCCAAAGACAGGGGACCAGGAGGTCTAGAGACAGGGAACCAGGAGGTCTAGAGACAGCGGACCAGGAGGTCTAGAGACAGCGGACCAGGAGGTCCCGAGACAGGGGACCAGGAGGTCCCGAGACAGGGGACCAGGAGGTCCAGAGACAGGGGACCAGGAGGTCTAGAGACAGGGGACCAGGAGGTCTAGGGACAGGGGACCAGGAGGTCTAGAGACAGTGGACCAGGAGGTCCAGAGACAGGGGACCAGGAGGTCCTGAGACAGGGGACCAGGCAGGTAAGCACAGCAATATAATTGCACCATGGAGATTGGAGTGAATACATTGCAGGGTTGGTGTGAATTTCAGTTGAATTCCAGTCAATTCAGAAAGTCCTGGACACTTTACATTCCAATTCTCTTCAATACTTTTCAATGAGGAACATTTGTAATTGGAATTGAAATGTGCTTTACAAGCTGAATTTACTGGAACTGAAATGGAATTGATCCCAAACCTGCTATAGACCACTTCTTCTTGTGGTGGCTTAATGCCGCCTGAAACATCTAGACTTAGATGTCATTACACAGTGACAATGGACTACAGCTTGTCAAACAGTTTGTCAAACAGCTTGTCAAGCAGCTCGTCAAACAGCTCGTCAAACAGCTCGTCAAACAGCTCGTCAAACAGCTCGTTAAACAGCTCGTCAAACAGCTCGTCAAATAGCTCGTCAAACAGCTTGTTTAACAGCTTGTCAAACAGCTTGTCAAGCAGCTTGTCAAGCAGCTTCTCAAAAAGCTTGTTAAACAGCTTGTCAAACAGCTTGTCAAGCAGCTTGTCAAACAGCTTGTTAAACAGCTTGTCAAGCAGTTTGTCAGACATCTCGTAAAACAGCTTGTCAAATAGCTTGTTAAACTTATTGTCAAACAGCTTGTCAAACAGCTCGTTAAACAGCTTGTCAAGCAGCTTGTCAAACAGCTAGCCTCTCCCAAACTGCATAGAGAGATCAACAGTTGACCTTAATTGCAGACAATGACATTAATACTCCCCACACACAGCAACAAACATAGCAGTAGACACCTTTCCTCTCCAACTCAACAAAACATTGGCAAACATAAAACCTTAGCTAACACACACAAGCAAGTTGTCTCCATCCTGTATCCGTGCTGTATCCATGCTGTATCCATCCTGTATCCATCCTGTATCCATCCTCTATCCATGCTTTACCCATCCTGTCTCCATCCTGTTTCCATCCTGTATCCGTCCTGTACCCGTCCTGTATCCGTCCAGTATCCATCCTGTACCCGTCCTGTATCCGTCCTGTATCCGTTCTGTACCCATCCTGTACCCGTCCTGTATCCGTCCTGTACCCGTCCTGTATCCGTCCTGTCTCCATCCTGTACCCATCCTGTATCCATGCTGTATCCATCCTGCATCCATCCTGTATCCATCCTGTATCCATCCTGTACCCATCCTGTCTCCGTCCTGTCTCCGTCCTGTATCCGTCCTGTACCCATCCTGTACCCATCCTATATCCATCCTGTATCCATCCTGTATCCATCCTGTCTCCATCCTGTATCCGTCCTGTATTCATCCTGTATCCATCCTGTATCCATCCTGTCTCAATCCTGTCTCCATCCTGTATCCTTCCTGTACCCATCCTGTATCCATTCTGTTTCCATCCTGTATCCATCCTGTATCCATTCTGTTTCCATCCTGTATCCATCCTGTATCCATCCTGTACCCATCCTGTCTCCATCCTGTATCCATCCTGTATCCATCCTGTACCCATCCTGTATCCATCCTGTCTCCATCCTGTATCCATCCTCTATCCATCCTTTACCCATCCTGTCTCCATCCTGTGTATATCCTGTTTCCATCCTGTATCCATCCTGTNCTTGCGTGGAGCCCCAGATCGAGGAAGATTATCAGTGGTCTTGTATGTCTTCCATTTCCTAATAATTGCTCCCACAGTTGATTTCTTCAAACCAAGCTGCTTACCTATTGCAGATTCAGTCTTCCCAACCTGGTGCAGGTCTACAATTTTGTTTCTGGTGTCCTTTGACAGCTCTTTGGTCTTGGCCATAGTGGAGTTTGGAGTGTGACTGTTTGAGGTTGTGGACAGGTGTCTTTTATACTGATAACAAGTTCAAACAGGTGCCATTAATACAGGTAACGAGTGGAGGACAGAGGAGCCTCTTAAAGAAGAAGTTACAGGTCTGTGAGAGCCAGAAATCTTGCTTGTTTGTATGTGACCAAATACTTATTTTCCACCATAATTTGCAAATAAATTCATTAAAAATCCTACAATGTGATTTTCTGGATTTTTTTTCCTCATTTTGTCTGTCATAGTTGAAGTGTACCTATGATGAAAATTACAGGCCTCTCTCATCTTTTTAAGTGAGAGAACTTGCACAATTGGTGGCTGACTAAATACTTTTTTGCCCCACTGTATCTGTACATCATGCATTTCTATGTGAACATTTTGTAAAGTTGCGCCCCTCTGAACAGACCCCAGTAGTAAGCATCTCGTATACCTTTGCCTGAGTGGCTCCTGGCCCTTGTGCCCAGCCACAGAATGTTCTGGAAGAGCAGTGTCACCAGGGACACTATAGGGGCCAGGGCTCGTCTGCTGTACTGGACACACGTGTTAGAGACTGACACCTGGAGACCTAGACAGAGAAAGGACAGCAGGTTAGTTAACTTAGCCAGACATATAAAACGTGGAGAAATGGGTCTGTTGGCAACCATGGTGTGGTTGTGCGGCCCAGTGTTGACGCCGCCGTTCGCACCCGTTGAGCTGTGGTCCGTCCTTGACTCCTCCCTGGGGGAAACACACACACAAGATTAACATTTTTAAGTACCTCTGACTAGAAAACCATTTCTTCATATATTTCTCATCAGTCCAATTATATGGTCTCAAAATATCATTATTTTGCACATCAGAGCTAGCCTTAAAGCAAGCCTGAGTTTACTTCCTGGAAAAGTGTTGTGATGATGCGTAATAAAAGATCACTACCCGGGTGAATGCTCACAAACATCATTAGAATGAATGGTGAAGTCTCACCTTTCAGATTGGTATCCTGATCTGAACCTAGAGAGGAATAAAGCATTATCAAATCATCCAAGCCAGCGGGAGATCATTGAATACTGATTCATTAATCGTGTTGGGTCACACGGGTAATAACGCAGCTAATCTCTGTAAAACCACATCAAAGGGATTAAATAGATAGACTATACAATCAGCCTGCCACGTCTCTCCCCTGGTATTCCCACAAACCATTCATCAGTCCTGCCTTACATATCAGATAGACACACAAACAACAAACTGCAGTAATTAAAATTAGCATGCTAGCTAGTTAGCTTAAACTGCTACAGTCCTAGTTTTACCTCTTATATTCTAATGCGGTTGACTGCTCCTAGACCTGTGCTTTAGCCATTGTATGATAGACTGTCTGACCATACCTGTCATGTCAAGCCAACGATAGTCGGAAGAGTTGGCTAATGCACATACCGTACAGGTCTGGGACCAGAATAGAGCTAATGTATCCTCTCTATCAAACGTAACCCTTCCTCAGATCGTATGACCCATGCCCTGCCCTTTCCTCTTGGACTGACCCCAGTAGCTGTCTGTGGTAGTAGTGGTGGTGGTGGATCGCTGGCGGAGAATGGACTGGTCCAGGATAGAGGAGAGCAGGGAGGCATCGCTGGCAGTGGTGCCGCCCGTAGAGGGAGTGTTGGTAGTGGAGAAGGAGAGGGTATTGCATGGCGTCTGGTTCAGGGACAGGGTCTGGTTCAGGGACAGGGACTGGTTCAGGGACAGGGAGCTGGAGGCAGACTGCTGCTTTCTGGTCCTCACCATCCTGAGAGACAGGAGAGAGATTGGTAGAGAATATAGAAGTCATTGTGTGCATGTCTCTAGGTATATCTGCCTCCAGCTGCCTCTGTGTGTATCTGCCTCCAGCTGCCTCTGTGTGTATATGTTTATTGTTAATATAAGGCTAATGTTTCTAACTTTTGTGTCTGCATGAGTGCGTTTGTGTGTGTGTCCATTGACTCCCTTCCCCTGTGTAGTCTGACCATGACTCTCTGACTGGACCCTGTGTAGTCTGACCATGACTCTCTGACTGGACCCTGTGTAGTCTGACCATGACTCTCTGACTGGACCCTGTGTAGTCTTACCGTGACTGTCTGACTGGACCCAGTGTTGTCTTACCATAACTCTCTCTGACTGGACCCTGTGTAGTCTGACCATGACTCTCTGACTGGACCC
>QNTS01013595.1:2710-18233 GCA_003317085.1 Hucho hucho
TTTTAAACAACAGCAACACTAGAGACAGGTAGACATATCAGCCAGTTTGCTTCCCGTCCAAGTAGAATGCTGCATTATAGTATGCTGCTTTATGGGGTCCCAATTGGCGCATCGGTCTAAGGCACTGCATCTCAGTGCAACAGGTGTCATTTCAGTCCCTGGTTTGAATCCAGGCTGTATCACATCTGGTTGTGATTGGAAGTCCTATAGTGCGACGCACAATTGGCCCACCGTCGTCCAGGTTTGGCCGGAGTAGGCCGTCATTGTAAATAAGATTTTGTTCTTAACTGACTTGCCTAATTTAAGTAAAAAATTATAATTGATGTGAAGGACAAAAAATATGATATGGTAAGCCATGTATCTGCTCAATTATTTGGAAAATATAACCCTGAGCATTTGAAAACCTGTTGAATGTCCCACTTTAGCATTACAATTGCTGCCATATGTATTAAACACAATACTGTAGCAGTACCTCTACAAGGGCTCTTCTGACATATTGTGTGGCTAACGTGTATGAGCATGTTCTCTTTCAGGGTCTTTTCACCATTCACAGTGCATCAGGCTCCCGTTTCCATGGTTTCCTTGCCTCTGTCGAGAGAGAGAGAGAGAGAGAGAGAGAGAGAGAGAGAGAGAGAGAGAGAGAGAGAGAGAGAGCTTTTCATGTATATGATCTTCCCTTAGCCTACAGTAGGCTAAAAGCCCTCCAAAATGCATTATGGAAACTGTTTTAAACCCACAGTCATTATTGGCCCACTCACAATATAGCCACTCTTCAATATCGCAGTATTGACAAGTGGATTGGTACAAACAGACCTCAATAAACTCCTCTTCTAAAACATACTGAAACATATAAACACAACATGTAAAGAGTTTCATGAGCTCAAATAAAAGATCCCAGAAATGTTCCAGATGCACAAAAAGCTTATTTCTCTCAAATGTGTTTACATCCTAGTTAATTAGCATTTCTCCTTTGCCAAGATAATTCATCCACCTGACAGGTGCGGCATATCAAGAAGAAGATTATACAGCATTATCATTACACAGGTGCACCTTGTGCTGAAGACATTAAAATGCCACTCTAAAAGAGAGAGAGAGAGAGAGAGAGAAGGGGGAGAGAGAGAGAGAGGAGGGAGAGAGAGAGAGAGAAGGGGGTGAGAGAGAGGGGGGAGGGAGAGAGAGTGAGGGGGGAGAGAGAGAGAAGGTTTCCCTTACATACGTGCGCACACACACCCACACACACACAGACACACACACACACACACATGCACATGCACCTGCACACACACACACACACACACAACAAAAAATAATTTCTCTACCATAAGCAGCCTCCAACGTTGCGTTAGAGAATTTGGCAGTATGTTCAACAATCCTCACAACCGCAGACCACGTGTAACCACACCAGCCCAGGAACTTCACATCTGGCTTCTTCACCTGCGGTATCATCTGAGACCAGCCACCCAGACAGCTGATAAAACTGAGGAGTATTTCTGTCTTTAATAAAGCCCTTTTGTGGAGAAAAACTCACTGTGATTGGCTGGGCCTGGCTCCCCAGTGGGTTTGCCTGGCTCCCAAGTGGATGGGAATATGCCTTCCCAGGCCCACCCATGGCTGCCCCCCTGGCCAGTCATGTGATTAGGGCCTAAGGAATTTATTTCAATTGACTGCTTTCCTGATATGAACTGTAACTCAGTTAAATCGTTAAAATGTTTGCATGTTGCTTTCATATTTTTGTTCAGTATATATGTATATTGTCCAATCAAGATGGGATGGTGTATTGCTGTGGTAGCCATGCTGGTTAAGTGTGCCTGAATTCTAAATAAATCACTGACAGTGTCACCAGCAAAGCACCCCCACCATCACACCTCCTCCTCCATGCTTCACGGTGGGAACCACACATGCAGAGATCTTCTGGTCACCTACTCTGTGTCTCACAAAGACACAGGGTTGGAACAAAAAATCTAACATTTGGACTCATCAGACCAAAGGACAGTTTTCCACCGGTCTAATGTCCATTGCTTGTGTTTCTTGGCCCAAGCAAGTCTCTTCTTATTATTGGTGTCCTTTAGTAGTGGTTTCTTTGCAGCAAATCGACCATGAACGGCTGATTCACGCCGTCTTCTCTGAACAGTTGATGTTGAGATGTGTCTGTTACTTGAACTCTGTGAAGAATTTATTTGGGGTGCAATCTGAGGAGCAGTTAACTCTAATGAACTTATCCTCGGCAGCAGAGGTAACTCTGGGTCTTCCTTACCTGTGGCAGTCCTCATGAGTGCTTGATAGTTTTTGCAACTGCACTTGAAGAAACTTTCAAAGCTCTTGAAATGTTCCGCATTGACTGACCTTCATGTCTTAAAGTAATGATGGACTGTCATTTCTTTTTGCTTATTTGAGCTGTTCTTGCCATAATATGGACTTGGTCTTTTACCAAATAGGGCTATCTTCTGTACACCACCCTACCTTGTCACAGCACGTCTGATTGGCTCAAATGCATTAAGAAGGAAAGAAATTCCACAAATTCGCTTTTAACAAGGCACACCTATTAATTGAAAGGCATTCCAGGTGACTACCTCATGAAGCTGGTTGAGAGCATGCCAAGAGTGTGCAAAGCTGTCATCAAGGCAAAGGGTTGCTAGCTTGAAGAATCTCAAATATAAAATATATTTTTTTATATATTTTTTTTTATCTCAAATATAAAATATATTTTGATATATTTTATATATTTTGGTTACTACATGATTCCATATGCGTTATTTCATAGTTTTGATGTCTTCACTATTATTCTACAATGTGGAAAATAATCAAAATAAAGAAAAACCATGGAATGAGTAGGTGTGTCCAAACTTTTGACTGGTACTCTATGTGTACACACAGCCAAGCCTGGAATTAGTCATCTGTACTACAAAACCCAAAAGACACACTGGTTTCATGTAGGCCCTAAAGCAGGAATTACAAACCCCGAAAAGACACACTGGTGCTGCATTCATGTGGTCGTCGGAATTGGGAAACTTCCCAATCAGGAAGTCTTAGGTCTGATATGATTGTGTTCAAGTGCTTTTGATGTCGGAACAATTCTTCAACCAATAACATTTCAGGTAGCTAGACGAGCTAGCTCACATTGTTAGTAATAAACTTAGCAAGCTTGCTTAACATTGACAATATGATCCAACTAGCTACATTATCCACATTGATAAGTTTGTATGTCCCAGAAACTGATTTGTTGTTGAAAAGGTGAAAGGTCAGCGGTGAAACGGCACAACTCGAGTAAGAATTTTTTTTTTCTCTGGGTTAACCGCTTATAATTACGACTTGGATTGTCGTTCAAGTGAAACCTCCCAGTCGGAATCTCGTATTTCCCATAACTCCGACAGCTTGTGAACGTACCATGGATTCATGTCGGCCCTATAACAATTAGAAATAGAAAACCGAAGGACCCTCTGCTGCCTCACTCCATAGAACTCTGCTCCATCGCCACCATCCTATCCCCCAACATCAACAGCACCATCAATCCTACACTAGCTGGATAGATGCACTGTTGCAGACGTTCATCTACAGATCCCAATCTGGCTTTATGACCACCTACCTGAAGTACCTATATTACAAGACAGAGGGCAATGTTTCACCAGAGGTGAATTACCAGTAGCGGTTTCAGCAGCATTTTCTCTCCATCAGTCGATGTCTTTTCCCCTAAGCTCAATAAGCATTCCTTTCATGCTGGGTGTGAGGCTTAGTGAAACCCTGCTTTTCTCCATAATTATGGTAATAGCACAGATGGTGGGATGGCGGGGGCTTCAGTGTGTTTGATATTCTCACCTCGCAGTCAGAGAGTGTGCGTTTGTGTAGACACTCAACCAAATTCCCAACCCAGTGTCGTATGAACGTTCACACTACTACCCATTTTATCCAAGTTTTGGTTTTCTTTTGGTTGTTTGTAAGTGCTTAGATAACTATCGATCATGTGTCTTTGTATTTTTTGCAGGCAATATGGGTGTTTACATAGGCTATTCAGAATATGCTTATGCTCAAGGATTAGGGAAAAGTGCCTTGGTTGATGTAAGTAGATTTGCATCTGATTAACCCAAACACTCTTTGTACAGTGGCTGCTGTTTCTAGGAAACACACACACAGTGCAGTCTCTCTCTCTCTCTCTCTCTCTCTCTCTCTCTCTCTCTCTCTCTCTCTCTCTCTCTCTCTCTCTCTCACACACACACACACACACACACACACGCACGCACGCACGCACACGCACACACACACCAGTCATTCACTTCTTCAAACTTGAGACCACATACAATGACGCTGTTCATCCAGTGGGTTGGGGCTAAGGTGGAGGAGTTGGGCAAAGATCAAAGAGTTCTTTCATATCTCCGTGCATTCGGTGCAGAAGATTAAATCCCTTCTCATCGCCACTCTACCCACTCGTAGCGGGGCCTTGTTGCTGTAGGTTACCTACCGCGGATTCATCATCAGCCCTGGCTGAATCGCACTCGCGGGGCCCGGGCTCTGATAACGTCTGCACGCACTGTAAACATCTATAACCTTTGCGCCTACATTCCATGCCGATGCAGTTGGGGCATTCACATATAAACGTAATATTTTAAATACAGATAACCATTAACTAACTCTAAGCAATTACTGCTTTCCTAAATCTACACTGATTTTAATCGGTTGTCATGGTGACACATCTCTTTATGCAGTTAGGGCGTGAGTCTTTGGCTTTCTAGTGGCGGTTGTGAGACGGTTGATAGGCATACACGCGGAGCGATCAGATCGTGGAAGGCTTTTAAGTCTAAAGTGAAGTTATTTGCATAGATTAAATATTCGTGCCTCCCGAGCGGATACTGTCGATAGCTGGTGTTATGGGTTCGCTCCTCACTGCCAATTTCAATTCTCACCATTGACTCAAGTCTTTCGCTCTCACATGTGTACAAGGAAAGAGATACGTTTGGTTAAAAGGCCTTTTTCGTTTTTTTGTACTTTCATCAAATGTCAGCAATGGCAAAAGTAAGCCAACAATAGTTTAATATGCTGTAAGTCTTCGTGGCGTGTCTCATAAAGTTATACAAAATTGGAGGCAGTTTTATTGATTGGATTCTGAAGCCTAGATAGAAATTATGTTTTGATCTTAGAGTGCATTGTTCATATGACATAAAGCCCAATGTTCAGAAAATTGCCACTCATTCCTTGAAAGGATGTAGTTACACTAACAGCGAACAATCATCATATCGCCACGTCTCTGAATGAGTTCTAAACTGACAATTTAAAGCCAATTCAAAGACTAGCATCTCTTACTCAATTCATGGTGTACCCGCATGGCTTGTCCTACATAGGCCTACAACCAAATGTCTGAAAAAGTGAAGGGAACACACATTACAACATTCTGGTTGATTTGGCCTAATGAGGAGCTTGTTTTCCGTAGAACACCAACTTACTGCCTAAAGCTTGTTACAGAGTATGCAGCCTGGGTCACTGCGTCGCTGTCCATGGTGCTGAAATTCGCAGAGGGGCAGTGATTGGTGCTGAAATATATGACCAGCGTGTTTCTAAGCTATTCAACTCCACTTTTCTGCAAACATCGATGCTTGTGTTTTCAGACCGTTTTCTGACCATCGTTTTTATTATTGAATACCATCACTTTCAATAACAGAAGACAATATATAGCAAAGAAGAAAAAATACATCGGCCTATAGAATGAATGGTGGCCCAATTAATTTTTTACATCATCCTTTGGATGAATGGGTAAGCTGTTGTGGAGTAGCAGAATCCACCAGTAACGTCTTACACAGTCACACCACTAAGCCGAAACCATAGTCCACAGACGATGAGACGCTATAGTCTGGCGTCCCATTACATAGCGACACTGGTTATGACCTAGAGAGAACAGTCTTGGTCTGTGTGGATAGCCTACTTACGCAGAGCGATGTAAAAACGCGCACAAGTGTTACATAATCAAAACGGGTGGGTGGATGGCATTAGCCGAGGAACTCATAACGTTGTAAAAGAGCAATTCCTTTGGGATGCAGATAAGGATATGTGGCACACTGTTGTCGGCGGAACCTATCTCTCTCTCTCTCTCTCTCTCTCTCTCTCTCTCTCTNCACACTCTCTGCCTCTCACCCTTCCATTCCCCCTCTTCTGTAGGCTATTTTTCTGGCGCGCGCGCTCACACTAACCTTGGTTCGACGTCAGAGGCTGTGCAGCAGTGCAGTATAATGGGAGAGTAGGCAACATAAAGTGCCTCATAGGCTGCTATTGCGATTCAGCTCTGCTTGGCGCTCTCCGCTGCTCCTCTACCAAAGCTCCTCACGTGTGGGTATCCGGCTGCCCGTGTCTCACCTCCGCCAGGCACCGGCCCATGTATGGGCCCCCACCGGTTTGTAACGCCCGTCATGGATGTCCCGTCGTCTCATGAACCGGAGGATCGTTTCTTGGCGCAGTGAAGTAGGGAATCATGCCGGGACTGCTAATGGATTTAGGGGAAGCGCGAGTGACCATGCCGTGATCCTGCACGTGGGCTGCCATCACCCTGCCGAAGACCGTAGACCGAATTCCGGGCGAATCAAAAGCGTACGGGGGATCACCACTGTGCATTTTACAAACAACATGAAGATTACCTCCCCGCTGATAACTAGTCTCGTTTTTAGGTTCAACCTCAGACTGCTGCTCCCGCTTCTGATGCTGTTTCTGGGATACTCTCGCGGGATGCCGCACGTTTTAAGATATGGTAAGATACTTGTTGTTTGTAGTGGAGAAGAAAGGAGAAATGATCCCTGCGTCTCTCATTGTTGTAGACTTCAATGGTTCAGACATTGGCCCTGGTTGTGCTTCATGGCTACGTTGTGTTGACCTTTTGGCAGTGGCACACTGTTGCCCCTTTCTTCACAAACATGGTGATTCGATCCCAAATATTCATTCTAAGCAAAATGAGACATTTAAATCACAGACTTTTACCCATAATATTAGAATTGCCTATTGCACGACCCTCGTGGTCAAACAAACAACATATTCACTGGATGTCGTGTATTAGGGACCCTTTCACTGAGAACCGGTGAGCGTTGGAGGAATAATATAAGGTGAATGGTTGGGTTCCCTTAGTTTGCTGTGTCATATGTGAACCTATTTAATCCAAATAGTCCACATCTATATGCAACAGCTTGAGGCGTAGTGCTCCAAACAAAACACACGTTAGCCGATAAATATGACCAGAACTCTTGTTGGATATGGTGTCAGTCACTCGACAGGGAACGGTTTAATTTATAGAGAGGTAGCCTAATCCTTCTTTTAGTCACATCAATTAAACTATAGGCTAAATGAACACAGCAACTAGGCTACCAAAAAGCTACCGATTCATTGTTCCTCTGGGGGTCCCTTAAAAATAATTGTTGCTTTACTTTCAGTAACGGCTATTTTGTAGGATGTGTAGGCCTATGACATGAGCTCGTTTTAAAATTCCCATCAAACCAACAATGAGCATTCGTGGTTTTAAGGGAGTCTAGTAATCTATACTCCTACACAGACACTATCTCCCAACTAGCCGTATAGGCCTAGAACACACCGGGGGCTTCGGTACCTCTATGACCTTTTAAACGGCTGACACCCCAACATGTCTTCCGCAGTAAATGTAAGAGAGTCGGGGTTCAATCAGTCACTTACAAGGCCAATCAATAGGGCTGCACCGGGTGGTAGTTTTTGACCCATTCAAATAACCAGTTATTGATTGAAAAGGTTGCCTAGTATATTTTGGTAAGGTATAGCATAGGACGAAATAGCCAATGTCTTGTCAGTCATTGTTTGAATAGTCGCGAGACCGTCTTCGAGTGATGACGACGGGCGGTTCCTCAAAGCTGATGTCATCTGATGTTGACAACAAACTCTGACAAACACAATGCCCCTGGAGGCTTCTGTTTAAAAGTCAGCCCGCGTCCGCACGAGCCGCCACTATGGCAAAGGGATGTGGTTGTGTTACTGCTACTCGCGGCTGCCTGCTACAGCCTTCTCCTGCGTGTCCTCGCGCGCTTACCGATTTCCCTTCTTGCACGCTGTCTGACAGGGATGCTGTGGCTGCAGGCAGCGCACGCAGGTTCTTGCATCAATAGCAAGGAGAGAGATACGACGCAGGTGATTCATGTCCATCTCCTGAGATCTCTTGCTCAGGGCTAAGCAGCGTGCTCGCTGGGATTTCGGTCATGCAGCGTCAGACCGACGCGTCATAGTCGCTATGCCAAGATGCATATTGGGCCGCTTGAATTGCTAGATACAACGAGCTACAAGTGGGAACGCTCAGTTCAGTACCATGGACAGCGACTCGCTTTGACCGCGCGCGGGCCCTGTTGCTATTTCAAAAGCTTGTTCGTCATTTTAAGGCAACAACCAAATAGTTTATCATGTCAAACAGTTTGTAATGTCATTTCCCTTTAGACTATTTCCCGAAAATACACTACATGGACAAAAGTATGTGGACACCTACTTGTCGAATTCCAAAATCATGGGCACTGATATGGAGTTGGTCCCCTTTGCTGCTATAAAAGCGTCCACTCTTCTGGGAAGGCTTTCCACTAGATGTTGGAACATTGCTGCGGGGACTTGCTCCATTCAGCCACAAGAGCATTAGTGAGGTTAGGCACTGATGTTGGGGATTAGGCCTGGCTCGTAGTCTGCATTCAATTCATCCCAAAGGTGTTCGATCGGGTTGAGGTCTGTGCAGGTCAGTTCTTCCGCTCCGATCTTGACAAACTATTTCTGTATGGACCTCACTTTGTGCACTGGGGCATTGTCATGCTGAAAGAGGAAAGGGCCTTCCCCAAACTGTTGCCACAAAGTTGGAAGCACAGAATCGTCAAGAATGTCATTATATGCTGTAGCATCAAGATTTCCCTTCACTGTAACTAAGGGGCCTAGCCCGAACCATGAAAAACAGCCCCAGACCATTATTCCTTCTCCACCAAACTTTACAGTTGATACTATGCATTTCGGCAGGTAGCGTTCTCCTGGCATCCGCCAAACCCAGGTTTGTCTGTTGGACTGCCAGATGGTTCAGTGTGATTCATCACTCCAGAGAACGTTTCCACTGCTCCAGAGTCCAATGGTGGCGAGCTTTACACCACTCCAGCCGACACTTGGCATTGCGCATGGTGATCTTAAACTTGTGTTCGGCTGCTCGGCCGTGAAAACCCATTTAATGAAGCTCCCAACAAACAGTTAGTGTGCTGACTTTGCTTCCAGAGGCAGTTTGGAACTCGGTAGTGAGTGTTGCAACCGAGGACAGATGATTTTTACGCGCTACGTGCTTCAAGACTTGGCGGTCCTGATCTGTGAGCTTGTGTAACCTATCACTTCACGGCTGAGTCCTTTGTATTGGTGTAGACTTGACTGACCAGACGGGACTCATTCCCTCACAAACCAATATTTTCTCTGGTAGGCACAACCTACTTGGCACCTCTACAAACAATAACAATAATAATAAGTAAAACTGTTACAACTGTCAACTATGGGCCCTTATATAGACATGGGCCCTTATATCGGCCCTTGTATAGACATGGGCCCTTATATAGGCCCTTATATAGACATGGGCCCTTATATAGACATGGGCCCTTATATAGGCCCTTATATAGACATGGGCCCTTATATAGGCCCTTATATAGACATGGGACCATATAAAGACATTGGGACCTTATATAGACATGGGCCCTTATATAGACATGGGCCCTTATATATACATGGGTCCTTATATAGACATAGGCCCTTATATAGACAGGTGTGTGCCTTTCCTAAACATGTCCAATTAATTGAATTTACCACAGGTGGAATCCAATCAAGTTGTAGAAACATCTCAAGGATGATCAATGGAAACAGGATGCACCTGAGCTCAATTTCGGGTCTCATAGCAAAGGGTCTGAAAACTCACAGTTGAAGTCGGAAGTTTACATACACCTTAGCCAAATACATTTAAACTCAGTTTTTCACAATTCCTGACATTTAAACCTAGTAAAAATTCCCTGTCTTAGGTCAGTTAGGATAACCACTTTATTTTAAGAATGTGTAATGTCAGAATAATAGTAGAGAGAATAGTTTATTTCAGGTTTTATTTCTTTCATCACATTCCCAGTGGGTCAGAAGTTTACATACACTCAATTAGTATTTGGTAGCATTGCTTTTAAGTTGTTTAACTTGGGTCAAACGTTTCAGGTAGCCTTCCACACGCTTCCCACAATAAGCTCAATGAATTTTGGCCCATTCCTCCTGACAGAGCTGGTGTAAGTGAGTCAGGTTTGTAGGCCTCCTTGCTCGCACACACTTTTTCAGTTCTGCCCACACATTTTCTATAGGATTGAGGTCAGGGCTTTGTGATGGCCACTCCAATACCTTGACTTTGTTGTCCTTAAGCCATTTTGCCACAACTTTAGAAGTATGCTTGGGGTCATTGTCCATTTGGAAGACCCATTTGCGACCAAGCTTTAACTTCCTGACTGATGTCTTGAGATGTTGCTTCAATATATCCACATAATTTTCCTTCCTCATGATGCCATCTATTTTGTGAAGTGCACCAGTCCCTCCTGCAGCAAAGCACCCCCACAACATGATGCTGCCACCCCCGTGTTTCACGGTTGGGGTGGTGTTCTTCGGCTTGCAAGCCTCCCCTTTTTTCCTCCAAACGTAACGATGGTCATTATGGCCAAACAGTTCTATTTTTGTTTCATCAGACCAGAGGACATTTCTCCAAAAAGTATGATCTTTGTCCCCATGTGTGGTTGCAAACCGTAGTCTGGCTTTTTTATGGCAGTTTTGGAGCAGTGGCTTCTTCCTTGCTGAGCGGCCTTTCAGGTTATGTCGATATAGGACTCGTTTACTGTGGATATAGATACTTTTGTACCCGTTTCCTCCAGCATCTTCACAAGGTCCTTTTCTGTTGTTCTGGGATTGATTTGCACTTTTCGCACCAAAGTACGTTAATCTCTAGGAGACAGAACGCGTCTCGCTCCTGAGCGGTATGACGGCTACGTGGTCCCATGGTGTTTATACTTGCATACTATTGTTTGTACAGATGAACGTGGTACCTTTAGGCATTTGGAAATTGCTCCCAAGGATGAACCAGACTTGTGGAGGTCTACAATTGTTTTCTGAGGTCTTGGCTGATTTTCCTATGATGTCAATGAAAGAGGCACTGAGTTTGAAGGTAGGCCTTGAAATACATACACAGGTACACCTCCAATTGACTCAAATTATGTCAATTAGCCTATCAGAAGCTTCTAAAGCCATGACATAATTTTCTGGAATTTTCCTAGCTGTTTAAAGGCACAGTCAACTTAGTGTATCTAAACTTCTGACCCACTGGAATTGTGATACAGTGAATTATAAGTGAAATAATCTGTCTGTAAACAATTGTTGGAAAAATTACTTGTGTCATGCACAAAGTAAATGTCCTAATCGACTTGCAAAACTATTGTTTGTTAACAAGAAATTTGTGGAGTGGTTGAAAAACGAGTTTTAATGATTCCAACCTAAGTGTATGTAAACTTCCGACTTCAACTGTAGTTTTATATTTATGACATTTTAATTTCCATATTAATGACTGTTGATTTAGCCTACTTAATACTCAATATGAATGGCTCTGCTGTTAGAATGCAATATGAATGGCTCTGCTGTTAGAATGCAATATGAATGGCTCTGCTGTGTTACAGTGCAATATGAATGGCTCTGCTGTGTTACAGTGCAATATGAATGGCTCTGCTGTGTTACAGTGCAATATGAATGGCTCTGCTGTGTTACAGTGCAATATGAATGTCTCTACTGTTAGAATGCAATATGAATGGCTCTGCTGTGTTACAGTGCAATATGAATGGCTCTGCTGTGTTACAGTGCAATATGAATGGCTCTGCTGTGTTACAGTGCAATATGAATGTCTCTGCTGTGTTACAGTGCAATATGAATGGCTCTGCTGTTAGAGTGCAATATGAATGGCTCTGCTGTGTTACAGTGCAATATGAATGGCTCTGCTGTGTTACAGTGCAATATGAATGGCTCTGCTGTGTTACAGTGCAATATGAATGGCTCTGCTGTGTTACAGTGCAATATGAATGGCTCTGCTGTTAGTGTGCAATATGGGGCCTTCCGAGTGGCGCAGCGGTCTAATGCGCTGCATCGCAGTAGTAGAGGCGTCACTACAGACCCGGGTTCGACCGGGAGACCCATGAGGCGGCTCACAATTCGCCCAGCGTCACTGAGTACTGCCCCTATATATAGGACCTTCCACCCCCACCTGGGATATGGATGCCTGATGAAGACCTAAGGTTCGAAACTTTGTTGTGAATTAATATCACCTGGGAGCATGAGTAGCAGTGTGCAGCGTTTTCCTTTCTGTTGTCCATTAGTTGGCCTACAACTCCAGCACCTGCGGAAAGTACCTGGAGGTGTGTATGTTCTACAGCTTTGTATTCCCATTATTTGGCTCCTACTCTATTTCATGTGTTTGTGCAGCACTTCCTGTCTGGCTATCATCCTGGTGCACTCTGGTTACAGAGGTCAGTTCCTGGGGTGCCGTGTCCTGCTACTGCCCCCTATTCAAATGCGTGCACGCACACACGCACACATACACATACACACACGCAAGCACACGCACACACACTATTTATTGCTCTCTTTCTTTCTCTTTCACCCCCCCCCTCCACCCACACACACACACACACACACAGCACCCCCTGCCCCACGGCGTCCATTCTCACAGGCACTGACCAGACCCTTGTAACACCAGCGCTCTGACTGTCGAGGTCAAGGCCTTTTCACTGAAGAACACGGAGACAAATTCTACTCTGTGTATTACCACTGCCTTTGCCAAGTGGAGTGACAAGTGCAGTAAGTCCTAGCTAGCTGATCTGGCCCTCAGCTCTTGTTCCATAGAAGCCCACACAGCTCCGAGGACATCTGCATTTAGAACTGCACTATCGGGTGGATAAGGGCTGAGAGGACTGAGACGTTGCCATGTAGTGTCACTGTCATCAAGTTGTGCTTGCAATGGCTTAGTGGGTTAGGCGGACGGGTCTGGAAACACAGTGGTGTGGGTTTGACTCCTGCATGGGTCACATCACATATACAGTACCAGTCAAAAGTTTGGACACACCTACTCATTCAACGGTTTTCATTTATTTTTACTATTTTCTACAATGTGGAATAATAGTTAAGACTTCAAAACTATGAAATTACACATATGAAATCAGGTAGTAACCAAAAAACTGTTAAACAAATCAAAATATATTTGATCCTTCAAAGTAGCCACCCTTTGCCTTCATTATAGCTTTGCACACGCTTGGCATTCTCTCAACCAGCTTAACCTGGAATGCTTTTCCAACAGTCTTAAAGGAGTTCCCACTTGTTGGCTAATTTTCCTTCTTTCTGCGGTCCAACTCGTCCCAAACCATCTCAATTGGGTTGAGGTTGGGTGATTGTGGAGGCCAGGTCAACTGATGCAGCATTCCATTACTCTCCTTCTTGGTCAAATAGCACTTACACAGCCTGGAGGTGTGTTTGGGGTCATTTTCCTGTTGAAAAACAAATTATAGTCCCTCTAAGCGCAAACCAGATGGGATGGCGTATCGCTGCAGAATGCTGTGGTAGCCATGCTGGTTAAGTGTGCCTTGAATTCTAAATAAATCACTGACAGTGTCACCAGCAAACACCCCCACATCATCACACCTCCTCCTCCATGCTTCACGGTGGGAACCACACATGCAGAGATCATCCGTTCACCTACTCTGCGTCACACAAAAACACGGCGGTTGGAACCAAAAATCGCTAATTTGGACAGATCAAAGGATAGATTTCCACCAGTCTAATGTCCATTGCTTGTGTTTCTTGGCCCAAGCATGTCTCTTCTTATTATTGGTGTCCTTTAGTAGTGGTTTCTTTGCAGCAATTTGACCATGAAGTCCTGATTCATGCAGTCTGCTCTGAACAGTTGATGTTGAGATGTGTCTGTTACATGAACTCTGTGAAACATTTATTCGGACTGTAATCTGAGGTGCAGTTAACTCTAATGAACTTATCCTCTGCAGCAGAGGTAACTCTGGGTCTTCCTTTCCTGTGGTGGGTCCTCATGAGAGCCAGTTTCATCATATCGATTGATGGTTTTTGCGACTGCACTTGAAGAAACTTTCAAAGTTCTTGAAATAATCTGTATTGACTGATCTTCGTGTCTTAAAGTAATGATGTACTTTCATTTCTCTTTGGTTATTTTAGCTGTTCTTGCCATAATATGGACTTGGTATTTTACCAAATTGGGCTATCTTCTGTATACCACCCCTACCTTGTCACAACATAACTGATTGGCTCAACGCATTAAGAAGGAAAGAAATTCCACAAATTAACTTTTAACAAGGCACACCTGTTAATTGAAATGCATTCCAGGTGACTTCCTCATGAAGCTGGTTGAGAGAATGCCAAGAGTGTGTAAAGCTGAAGTAAAAAATATATTTTGATTTGTTTAACCCTTTTTTTGGTTACTACATGATAACATATTTGTTATTTCATAGTTTTGATGTCTTCACTATTATTCTACAATGTAGAAAATAGTAAAAATTATGAAAAACCCTTGAATGAGTAGATGTGTCCAAACTTTTGACTGGTACTGTATATGTCACTGTCATGCTGATAGGCCTGCATGTTGCTGTGGATGCTTTGGATAATGATGTATGCTAAATCCAGCAGCTAAATGGCCATATTTAAATAGTGGCAATTTAGCTCCTTCATTATATAGTAAGGTTGTTTGCTTGAATGAAAGGTAGATGATGTTGTTCAGAGATGATGCTGTTCCAATGGTTCTGAAGATAAGTGAGCATCAAACAGCTCTACGCTTACAGATACTTTACTACCCACAGTGCCGTGAAAAAGTATCTGCCCCCTTTCTCATTTTCTCTACTTTTGCATATTTTTGATACTGAATGTTATAAGATCTTCAACCAAAACCTAATATTAGATAAAGTGAACTTGAGTGAACAAATAACACAACAAATGCATTCTTGTTTAATTTATTTCTTAAACAAAAATATGCAACACCCAATGCCCCTGTGTGAAAATGTAATTGCCCCCTCACACTCAATAACTGGTTGTGCCACCTTTAGCTGCAATGACTCCAACCGAACGCTTCCTGTAATTGTTTCTCCGTCTCTCACGTCGCTGTAGAGGAATTTTGGCCCACTCTTCCATACTTTAACTCAGCAACATCTGTGGGTTTTAAATCAAATCAAATCAAATGTTATTTGTCACATACACATGGTTAGCAGATGTTAATGCGAGTGTAGCGAAATGCTTGTGCTTCTAGTTCCGACCATGCAGTAGTATCTAACAAGTAATCTAACAAATTCACAACAACTACCTTATACACACAAGAGTAAAGGAATGAATACGAGTATGTACATATAAATATATGGATGAGCGATGGCTGACCAGCGTAGGCAAGATGCAGTAGATGGTATGGAGTACAGTATATACATATGAGATGAGTAATGTAGGATATGTAAACATTATATAAATG
>QNTS01013605.1:0-11678 GCA_003317085.1 Hucho hucho
TGTGTGTGTGTGTGTGTGTGTGTGTGTGTGTGTGTGTGTGTGTGTGTGTGTGTGTGTGTGTGTGTGTGTGTGTGTGTGACCCCTGGGGGATATGGCTGACTTGCATAAACAACTGTGGTTTCTACTGACAATTGAGATGTACAAACTATGGCATAAGGGAACGAAGAGCGGATAAGAGGCAATCCGTAAATCCGAATAATACATTAATGAGCGAGCTAGGTTGGATGTAGTCAATATAACTATTTATTCAGCACTTTTGAAATGTACAACAACAGAATTCAGAACATGGGTCGTTCTTACAGTGTTCTCCCTGTACACCAAGTCAGAAACGTAAGATAAATAAAGGGACCATATAAGCAGACAATGAAAGCTATTACAATATTCAATGATTACATTTCTCTAAAAAAGGTTATAGGTTACTATAAGGGCACAAGGCGAGACCCAGATGCAGACACGGGAAGCAGATGGTTTGAGTCTTTGATATTTATTATAATCCAAAAAGGTAGGTAAGAGAATGGTTGTGGACAGGCAAAAGGTCAAAACCAGTTCAGAGTCCAGGAGGTACAGAGTGGCAGGCAGGCTCGTGGTCAAGGCAGGCAGAATGGCCAGGCAGGCGGGTAGAGTCCAGAAACAGGCAAGGGTCAAAACCGGAAGGACTGGCGAAAGAGAATAGAAAAAGCAGGAGCTCGGGAAAAACATGCTGGCTGACTTGAAACATACAAGACAAACTGCCGCAGAGAGACAGGAAACACAGGGAGAAATACACCGGGGAAAATAAGCGACACCTGGAGGGGGTGGAGACAATCACAAGGACAGGTAAAACAGATCAGGGTGTGACAGGTTACATGTGCAACACCAAGTCAGAACAGTAGGCGAAAATAAGAGGGGAAAATAGACCAAATTATTAGGGTGAGGCACATGGGCTACTAACAGCTTACTACACAACACACACTTAGCATTACTTTCTTAGCTACAGTATAAATATATCCCTTGCATATTACATCATTTATGAAGCAGTGTACAATAAATTTTTGGACTCACCTTGTTGTGCTGTGCTCACTTGAACAGGAAAATGGCGCAGCAGTCCTTTTTGTCATCAAACTTTGTCATCAAAGTTTGTCATTCTCTGGATTGATGGTGCTTTCAAGACAACTGGGAACTCTGAAAAAAACAAGGTTGAATCATGATGACGTTAATGATCTTCAGGTCGGAGCTCTAGAAAGAGGCCCGAGTTCCCAATTTACAATTCCGAGTTGGATGACCGTTCAAAACGTATTTTCCCGGTCTGAGCTCGTTTTTCCCGAGTTCCCAGTTGTCTTGAACTCATTGAAGTCAGATTTCCTAGTTCCGAGCAGAAATCATGCTGTGTTGAATGTTTATCATTTTAAGCTTGGAAAGAAGACCCTTAAACACAGAATTGGGACCACACACCCATTCCACTGAATAGCAGGCTAGTGAATGCTTTGAAATGCTTTCAGTCAGCCACTCATTCCTTCCAAACCACTCATTGTTGAATTTACAATTTCCAACTTATTGTGTAATGTTTATGTCCAATAGCAAATGAGCACCGATACGTTTTATCTATAATTTCTCATCATTATTTCTCTTTATGTGACAAGGATTAAAAAGGATTTGCCAGTAGATTGTCGACTTGATTCATGATGATGACTGCTAGCTAAGATTTTCAAAATATGATGTTGACATGATCAGTCCAATCAAAGCCACTGTAGATATAACGTGATTGGACGTCATTTTATTTTACACAAACACACAAACACACACAAACACACAGACACACACAGACACACACACAAACCCTTGTCATTATACTACACACACACACACACACACATACAAACCCTTGTCATTATACTACACACACACAGACACACACACACACACACACACACACACACACACACACACACACACACACACACACACACACACACACACACACACACACACACACACACACACACACACACACACACACACACACACAACCCCTGTCATTATACTCTGCGGACTCCAACCTCCTAGTTCAATTATTCACACCTATTATCCATTCAATCTGTCACTGACACTCTGCACGGTGAGTAGCATTGTGTGTGTGTGTGTAGGAACTTGTATCACCACAGTTTAACTCCAGGGGTCCGGCCCCAGAAGAGACCTGCTCTCAGCATGTATATTTACGTTCTGCCTGTCACTAAAAATCACAGAGTACCGGTACTGCTACCGGTTCTGCTCAGGCTAAGATAAATCAGGGTTTTCGTTGTATAACCCTCATGTCTTTTAAAGTACAGCTTTTCTTGGTTGCCGGGCGGGATGTAAACTGAAAGGGGTTTTGCTGTAGCGTTCAGAATGGCTACAGGGAGATACAAGGTACAATAGGTAGAAAATAATAAACTTAACATAAGATGATATCGTAGTGTCTGTCAAAAGACTGTTGGATGTGAACAATAACAAGGAATCTTGTTCTGATGCTCAGAATTTACAGGTGTTCAGCTTTCGATTTTGGTAAGAGTTGGGGACATTTCGTCCATGTTTTAGCTGAGAGTTTCAGTTTTTGGCTGGGTGGAGACTATGCTAGTCTCGTTAGTATATTTTGTCATACACCAATTAAGCATCTGATGCAATTACATATTATTATTTTTGATATGGGTCTCTGAGATTTGGTACAATACAACACTGTGGCCTGTGTTTGTGACTGAGGACAGAAGTAGAAGTGATGGACTGGATGGACACTCGGTATAACTCTACAAGCACTGTGTTACTGTTATCACTGATGTTATCTTACTGCATCTGTCTCATAAATGTAGTATCTCCGTCCGTTCCCTCTGTCCTCTCACAAGTCATTGTCCACCTTTGTGGTCTCTCTTTCTTGTCTCGTCGTCTTGACTACTGTTCCAACGAGGGCCCTGATGTAAGACACACACACAGTGATGAATCGGTTTTGAAAGAGGAGCCTTCAGAACATCCCCAGACAGATGTTGGAGACGTCGTCCCCACAGCTACCCAGAGACTTTCTGACACTGAGTACTGCAGTGATCAACTGTGGTGGCCATTGGAGAAATCGAATGAAAAACGTTTTTGTGTTTGAAAAGGGGTTGACTGGGGAGTAGCATTAATAGACAGTAGGAGCTGCAGCGCGATGGCACTGGATCCACGGCAGCTGCTTTGTTCAATGTTTCATGGACACACACACAGACACAAACTGCAGCCACAGCTGCTCTCCAAATGAGAGTTAATATTGCAGGGGGCCGCCCACCCTGGGTCTTCCCTGTCACATGGTCTGAATATCAAGCCCGTGTCGTCTTCGACTTCCTCTTCCCTGTGACACTAGCTCAGAGGACATTGGGTTTTGCCCTCCTCTTCATTCCTCTTCTCCCCTCCCTCTCTCCTCTCCACTCTCTCTCCTCTCTTCCCTATCTCCTCTCCACTCCCATCTCCCTGTCCTCTGCTGTCCTCTCCTCCCTCTCTCTTCTCCTCTCCTCTCCCATCTCCCTCTCCTCTACTGTCCTCTCCTCTCCACGCCTCTGCTCTCCTCAACTCTGCTATCTTCTTCTCTCATCTCGTCTACTCTCGTCTCCTCATCTCTCTTCTCTTCTCTTCTCCTCTCTGCTCTGCTCTTCTCCCTCTGTTCTCCTCCGCTTTCCTGACCTCTTCTCTCATCTCCCCTTCTCTTCTGTTCTCCTCTGCTCTCCTCAACTCTCTCCTCAACTCTCCTCTGCTCTCCTCTCCTCTTCTCCACTCTCCTCCGCTCGCCTCCACTCTCCTCCGCTCTCCTCCAGTCTCTTCTGCTCTCCTCTTCTCCACTCTCCTCTCCTACTCTCTCCTCCACTCTCCTCCGCTCTCCTCTGCTCTCCCCTGAAGGTTGTTGACGTATTCCTCTACGACCTTATGCTGCCATAATATTTATATAATATCTATCATATATGTCTGAATGTGTTTTCTCCCCATGACCTAAATGAACCATTCCCTTTGTGTGATTATTCTGAATAAGGCCAATGAAGGCTGAAATGTTAATCTTTTAACCTTGCTTAATAAAGCAAAAACATTTTTATGGTGAGCGAGCTTTGCGTCTTTTCATTTCCAATGATACATTATGTACCATAAATAAATACATAGATATGAATATGTAGTCTAGAGGTGCCCTTGAATGTCTGTTTTGATTGTGTTTATGAGGACTAGCCACTATCTCTCACAATCTCTCTATCTTGTAAGTCACACACCCTGCACACACACCCTGCACACACAAATACACACACAAACAACTTCGCCCCAACACACACACACACATACACACAAAACAACCCTGACACACACACTGGTTGGTGATGAGTATAATTTGAAGTGTCCTGTCTGTGGCAGTGCAGCTGTATAAAGAGAACAGCTGCTAGTTTCTCCCCCACGCCCCCAGTGTCTCCTGCTATCTATCAGCCATCGAGAGACAGTGGCCATCGCAGCCTGTGTGGGTGTGTGTGTGTGTCCATCTCAGCCTTTAAACCGCAGCACAAACGCTGGAACAAAGACATCTGCAAAATGACTCGGACACACAACTCTTCCCCCGAGCCCTGCACACTGTGTATCAGGTACATGCTGAGATCCAAACTTTTTCATGTAGATAGCATAGCAACAACTGAATGCAGTAAGTAAGTTACAGTGACGTGAAGCAAACAGAATTTGTGCACAGTGAGGAAGGTAAATAGATAACAGTGTAACAAATCCCATATATATAAAAACATAATTGTCCCACCCAAAGCTCACTCATTTGAGGAACATCAATGCTCTGCTAATACCCTGTTGCATTTGAAATGGTTTCACTGTAAGTCTAGCTAAATATGACATCTAGCTGAATATGACCCAGATGTAAGTGACGTCTAGCTGAATATAACCCAGATGTAAGTGACGTCTAGTCTAGCTGAATATAACCCAGATGTAAGTGACGTCTAGCTGAATATGACCCAGATGTAAGTGACATCTAGCTGAATATGACCCAGATGTAAGTGGCGTCTAGCTGAATATAACCCAGATGTAAGTGACGTCTAGTCTAGCTGAATATGACCCAGATGTAAGTGACGTCTAGCTGAATATGACCCAGATGTAAGTGACGTCTAGCTGAATATAACCCAGCCTGGGATCGAACTCAGGTCTATAGTGCAAGCACTTCAATGCAGTGCCTTAGACCACTGCGCCACTCGGGAGGCCATTTTGTACCTCTTTGTTGCAAAGCCTGAAAACAATGTCTCCATGGTCCTTCCAAGTGGCTCAGCACTGTCCTAATGCATTCAGTACATTACATTACTCTCCCAATTTGACCAATATCCTCCATCTCCTTCCTGTTGCACCTGCCTGAGAAAGCCAAGAGCACGTTTCTTTTGTCGGCAGAACAAATTGTCTGGTGTCTGAATATTTTCCCTTTGCGTCTTTCTCCACATATGGCCGTCCTCAAGCAGAGACATTTCTTTTACTGCCAGCTTCCTGTCCGCCAATGTCAAATAGCCGTTTATTCAGCGCCCGCCCCAGCCCCTGCCTGCTGACACTGAGGTATATCAACAGTGACAAAAGTATATTGGAATAATTATCTTGGAATTAATACATTAGCCCAAACTTAAATAAATGTCACAAGATCAATATATCTCAGAATGAATGGGGAGAGAAGAGAGACAGAGCCGTGATCCAAATGGCCCCCTGTTCCCTACAGAGCCCTATGGTCCCTGGTCAAAAGTAGTGCACTATGTAGGAGATAGGGTGCCATTTGGGATGCAGACAGAGTGTAGATGTGAAGGACACTGCTTCATCATTCATTAATTCCAGAATAATGGAGGCAGATGAAATGGTTATTTCAGCACGATGTCATTACAATCATCGTCGGCCATTTTAAATATAAAATTCTCCCGTTTATAGTCATATTTCCAACTTCCTCCGTTCAGGGCCAAGGATGATTAACCTCTTCAGTCGTGATAGCTGGTCATTTCCATGTAAATGGACCCATAAGCATCAACATGTGAAGTGCATAGGAGCATGTTAAATTGGGTGTCAAATGAAAGCTAAGAGTCTATATTTTTGAGAAATATACAGTACCAGTCAAAGATTTTGGACACACCTAGTCATTCAAGGGTTTTCCTTTATTTTTACTATTTTGTACATTGTAGAATAATAGTGAAGACATCAGCACTAGGAAATAACACATATGGAATCATGTAGTAATCAAAAAAGTGTTAAACAAATCAAAATATAGTTTATATTTGAGATTCGTCAAAGTAGCCACCCTTTGCCTTGATGACAGCTTTGCACACACTTCAAATCTATTTTGTTTATGAATTGTTAAGTGAATAAAACTTGAAATTCTGTTACGAAATTGGTAACAAAATAAAAAAAAACGTTAAGGGAAATTCTGCAATTGAGTTCGATACAATGGGAAATCATAGTATTCACAAAACACAGTTGGGTCACCTGCTGTGTCTTCCCTTCCACTACTATATGTTCAGCTCATAACTGTCTTCCCTTCCACTACTGTTATGTTATCTGGTGGTCAAAGCAAGAGTGTCACGGATCCTCCCCGCTACTGATGCTCATTCTGTTCACCAGTTCCGGAGGTCTACGTCACTGGCTTTCTAGGCTTCTCTGAACAGGATTCATTGTCATCAACCCCGAACTGTCTTGTCTGATTACACACACCTGGTTCCCATTTCCCCTGATTAGTATGTTATATATGTGCCCTCTGTTCCCTCTGTCTGTCGGTTGTTGTTTCCATGTCCGTTGGTCATGTGAGAACCTATGCGTTGGTGCAGCTGTTAAGAGCAGTTGGAGGCCACGGAATGAGTGTTGTATGGCACTGAAGCTCGTTTGGAAGTTTGATAACACAGTGTCCAAAGAAGGGCCAGATGTATACAGAATGATGTCGTCTGCGTAGAGGTGGATCAGGGAATCACCCGCAGCAAGAGCGACATCGTTGATATATACAGAGAAAAGAGTCGGCCCGAGAATTGAACCCTGTGGCACCCCCATAGAAACTGCCAGAGGTCCGGACAACAGGCCCTCCGATTTGACACACTGAACTCTGTAGTAGTTGGTGAACCAGGCGAGGCAGTCATTTGAGAAACCAAGGCTGTTGAGTCTGCGGATAAGAATACAGTGATTGACAGAGTCGAAAGCCTTGGCCAGGTCGATGAAGACGGCTGCACAGTACTGTCTTTTATCGATGGCGGTTATGATATCGTTTAGTACCTTGAGCGTGGCTGAAGTGCACCGTGACCAGCTCGGAAACTGGATTGCACAGCGGAGAAGGTACGGTGGGATTCGAAATGGTCAGTGATCTGTTTATTAACTTGGCTTTCAAAGACTTTAGAAAGGCAGGGCAGGATGGATATAGGTCTATAACAGTTTGGTAGCTGTTGGCCAGAGTTGGGGTAGCCAGGAGGAAAGCATGGCCAGCCGTAGAGAAATGCTTATTGAAATTCTTGATTATCGTGGATTCATCAGTGGTGACAGTGTTACCTAGCCTCATTGCAGTGGGCAGCAGGGAGGAGGTGCTCTTACTCTCCATGGACTTTACAGTGTCCCAGAACTTTTTGGAGTTAGAGCTACAGGATGAAATTTCTGTTTGAAAAAGCTAGCCTTTGCTTTCCTAACTGAATGCATGTATTGGTTCCTGACTTCCCTGAAAGTTGTATATCGCGGGGACTATTCAATGCTAGTGCAATCCGCCACAGGATGTTTTTGTGCTGGTCGAGGGCAGTCAGGTCTGGAGTGAACCAAGGGCTATACCTGTTCTTAGTTCTACATTTTTTGAAAGGGGCATGTGTCACGAGAATTTTGTTCTCAATGTTCTAACTGAACTTTTGATAAACTACTCAGTCTGTAACCCAAAGGTCGTAAAGCTTTGGTAAATATGAAACAGACGGAGACCCAGCTACAAGGATCAGCAAATTTTATTCAGGAGTGTTCTCCTCTCAAAATGGGAACACAGTATTTTATATTGTACATACAAACTCCACCCGCTTTGGGCGACTGTATTTTTCCACAGTACACATTCATGGCTTATCACTTCTGATTTCAAGCTAGACAGTTTCTAATCGTTCTTCCCCTCCCGAGGGTGGGAAGTCCTCTTTTCTGTAGTTTGGTTTCACAATCAGCCCTTTGTTTTCCCAAATACACCCTGCTTACATTGCAAGATAGGAACACAATGTCCTAGTCTCTAAAAAGTTCTAGACACACACATTATTGGATTATTGTCTTATAACTCTAACACCGTTACATGCATTTTCAGGGTGGAATATTATAGTCACTTACAAATCAGCATGCTTATTTAAGATGGTGAGGAAATTACTTTTAAAGAACGACCAGGCATCCTTGACTGACGGGATGAGGTCAATATCCTCCCAGGATACCTGGGCCAGGTCGATTAGAAAGGCCTGCTCGCTGAAGTGTTTTAGGGAGTGTTTGGCAGTGATGAGGGGTGGTCGTTTGACCGCGGACCCATAGCTGATGCAGGCAATGAGGCAGTGATCACTGAGATCCTGATTGAAAACAGGTGTATTTGGAGGGCAAGTTGGTCAGGATAATATCTATGAGGGTGCCCATGTTTACGGATTTAGGGTTGTACCTGGTGGGTTCCTTGATAATTTGTGTGATATTGAGGGCATCTAGTTTAGATTGTAGGACTGCCGGAGTGTTAAATGCTAGCAAAACTAAACGCATGCTTTTCAACCGTTCGCTGCCCGCACCTGCCTGCCCGACTATCATCACTACTCTGGACGGTTCTGACTCTGAATATGTGGACAACTACAAATACCTAGGTGTCTGGCTAGACTGTAAACTCTCCTTCCAGACTCATATTAAACATCTCCAATCCAAAATTAAATCTAGAATCGGCTTCCTATTTCGCAACAAAGCCTCCTTCACTCACGCCGCCAAACATGCCCTCGTAAAACTGACTATCCTACCAATCCTCGACTTCGGCTATGTCATTTACAAAATAGTCTCCAACACTCTACTCAGCAAACTGGATGCAGTCTATCACAATGACATCCGTTTTGTCACCAAAGCCCCATATACCACCCACCACTGCGACCTGTATCTTCTAGTCGGCTGGCCCTCGCTACATATTCGTCGCCAGACCCACTCATCTATAAGTCTTTGCTAGGTAAAGCTCCGCCTTATCTCAGCTCACTGGTCACGATAACAACCCCCACCCGTAGCACACGCTCCAGCAGGTATATCTCACTGGTCACCCCCAAAGCCAACACCTCCTTTAGCCGCCTTTCCTTCCAGTTCTATGCTGCCAATGACTGGAACAAATTGCAAAAATCGCTGGAGAAATATTTCCCTCACTAACTTTAAACATCAACTATCTGAGCAGCTAATCGATCGCTGCAGCTGTACATAGCCCATCTGTAAATAGCCCATCCAACTACCTACCTCATCTCCATATTGTTTTTATTTACTTTTCTGCTCTTTTGCACACCAGTACTTCTACTTGCACACATCATCATCTGCACATCTATCACTCCAGTGTTAATTTGCTAAACTGTAATTACCTCGCTACTATGGCCTATTTATTGCCTTACCTCCCCACGCCATTTGCACACACTGTATATACAATTTCTTTTTTTATATTGTGTAATTGACTGTACGCTTGTTTATTTCATGTGTAACTCTGTGTTGTTGTTTGTGTCGCACTGCTTTGCTTTATCTTGGCCAGGTCGCAGTTGTAAATGAGAACTTGTTCTCAACTAGCCTACCTGGTTAAATAAAGGTGAAATAAGATTTTTTTTTTAAATATATATATATTGTGTATTACGGGTATCGCCCCGTGTTGTTCAATGAGGTTTACATTCGCTCATTTGTTTGGGTACAGCCCAGTGTTTTTGTATACGTATACGTTTGTTTTCGGTGTATTAAAAACCCCCATTGTGTATTCCTGCGCCTGTCTCCAAAATCATTTATGCAAAAGTGACTAAGAGTTTGAAAATGTATACCTATTTATGATACGTCACCATGAAAATAATGACATTTATATACATAATTATGCATTTCTGTGTAGTACAGATCAGGGACGCATGATGAAATTATTTTACCCCAATTCTGTTACCGGATGTTAATACACTTCATCTACTGTTTAATAAGTCAAGGTGTCATGTCATAGCTGACACCCCGTTCTTTCTGCAGACGTCTTTACATCTTAATCGGAGCAGATATTTAACATAGTTATCTTTTATTTATCTATATCTAGCCATATTATAACTAGTCATCTGTTATTGATCTATATCTAGACATATTATAACTAGTCATCTGTTATTGATCTATATCTAGCCACATTATAACTAGTCATCTGTTATTGATCTATATCTAGCCATATTATAACTAGTCATCTGTTATTGATCTATATCTAGACATATTATAACTAGTTATCTGTTATTGATCTATATATAGACATATTATAACTAGTCATCTGTTATTGAGCTATATCTAGCCATATTATAACTAGTCATCTGTTATTGATCTATATCTAGCCATATTATAACTAGTCATCTGTTATTGATCTATATCTAGCCATATTATAACTAGTCATCTGTTATTGATCTATATCTAGACATATTATAACTAGTTAACTTTTATTGATCTATATCTAGACATATTATAACTAGTTAACTTTTATTGATATATATATATATATATGTCTAGACATATTATTCTCAGCTATTCTAACTCTTCTACGTGTTTGTATATTAATGGCTTAATACAAACTGGAAATGTAAATGTGAAGATACAGAATCAGGCAGGAGTGAATCAGGCTGTAATCAGATCTGGAGTGAATCAGGCTGTTCTCAGATCTGGAGTGAATCAGGCTGTTCTCAGATCTAAAGTGAATCAGGCTGTTCTCAGATCTGGAGTCAATCAGGCTGTAATCAGATCTGGAGTGAATCAGGCTGTTCTCAGATCTGGAGTGAATCAGGCTGTTCTCAGATCTGGAGTGAATCATGCTGTTCTCAGATCTGGAGTGAATCAGGCTGTTCTCAGATCTGGAGTCAATCAGGCTGTAATCAGATCTGGAGTGAATCAGGCTGTTCTCAGATCTGGAGTGAATCAGGCTGTTCTCAGATCTGGAGTGAATCAGGCTGTTCTCAGATCTGGAGTGATATGATGGTGAAAATGATGGAGACAGACTAGATGTGTATGACATGCGGTATGAACCAGTTCTCCAAAAACGATCAGACTTATTGCCTTACACCATAATGAGAAAATACAATTGACAGTAAATGATCAGACTACTTCCCTTAAAAACATAATTAAAACAGAAAACTGACACCAAACCTCTCTGGGGTGATAGATTTTTTTTAAATTGATAACTTATGTCCTGGGTTAAAACCACGTGGAGCACAACCTTCTAGAATATAGACCACCTCCACCGTCATCCATAATAACCTCTATTGAATGTTAGTGTATTGTACTGTGGACCTAGATTGATCTGCTGTGCCGGGGACATCAGTTTACATCAGCAGGTCTACTCCAGTCTGAACCAGGCTGTCCTCACTAAAAAGCTGAACTACTGCAGTCTGAATCAGGCTGTCCTCACTAAGAAGCTTTAATACTCCAGTCTAAATCAGGCTGTCCTCACTAAGAAGCTGGTCTACTCCAGTCTGAATCAGGCTGTCCTGACTAAGAAGCTG
>QNTS01013609.1:22641-32889 GCA_003317085.1 Hucho hucho
ACAGACAGACAGACAGCTAGCTAGACATACAGACAGACAGACAGATAGCCAGACAGACAGACAGCTAGCCAGACAGATGGCTAGCCAGACAGACACACAGCTAGCCAGCTAGGCAGACAGACAGACAGCTAGCTAGCCAGATATGCAGACAGCCAGCTAGCCAGACAGCATATACAGTACAGTACACACTCACTGATCTATACCTCATATGGATTTAATTTTAGAAACAGTTGTTTGGAGGTGGAGGTGATTGGTAGATCAGGGGCTGTATAGTGTCAATGTAGGAGTGCTGATTTAGTATCAGTGGTGCCTTCAAGGTTACATTGAATAAGATGACATGGACAGGGAGGACCTGATCCTAGATCAGCACTCCTGCTCTGAGATGCTTGATACACACGGCTGTAGGTCAATACTTTTTGGGTGAAAGTAGTATGATCTCTGTTTTGTGTTTAGTTTTTTTCCTAAAAGGATTTGGGACTTTGAAGTTGAATGTCAACTTCTACCAGAGTGTGCATGGTGAGAAACAGCAGGACAGAAACAGAGTGCATTTTGGGATAGGGGTTGGCTACAGTTGGGGTTTAAAAGCACACACAACGAGAGGAATTGTACACACACATACACCACACACACAAACACCGCTCACACCACACACACACACACACAACGGTTAGCAAAATGATGCCATTGCGTCTGCAGTGCTGCTGTTGATCCTAATATTGGCTGGTGGTGTAGTGCAGTGCAGTGTCATGTTGTGTGGTGAAGAGTAGTTTCGTGTAGTGTAGAAGTGTAGTATAGTAGTGTAGTATAGTGCAGTGCAGTGTAGAGCCGTGTCGTGTTGTGTGGTGTAGAGTAGTGTAGTGCAGTATAGTATAGTATAGTATAGCATAGTATAGTATAGTGGTGTAGAGTAGTGTAGTGATGTAATGCAGTGTAGAGTAGTGTGGTATAGTGGTGTAGAGTTGTGTAGTGGTGTAGTGGTGTAGAGTAGTGTAGAGTAGTGTAGTATAGTATAGTGGTGTAGAGTTGTGTAGTGGTGTAGTGGTGTAGAGTAGTGTAGATTAGTATAGTATAGTGGTGTAGAGTAGTGTAGTAATGTAATGCAGTGTAGAGTAGTGCAGTGTAGTATAGTGGTGTAGAGTAGCGCAGTGGTGTAGTGGTGTAGAGTAGTGTAGAGTAGTGTAGTATAGTAAAGTATAGTGGTGTAGTGGTGTAGAGTAGTATAGTATAGTATAGTGGTGTAGAGTAGCGCAGTGGTGTAGTGGTGTAGAGTAGTGTAGTGGTGTAGTGGTGTAGAGTAGTGTAGTGTAGTGTAGTATAGTATAGTGGTGTAGAGTAGCGCAGTGGTGTAGTGGTGTAGAGTAGTGTAGTATAGTATAGTATAGTGGTGTAGAGTAGAGTAGTGATGTAGTGGTGTAGAGTAGTGTAGTATAGTATAGTATAGTGGTGTAGAGTAGAGTAGTGATGTAATGCAGTGTAGAGTAGTGTAGTGTAGTATAGTGGTGTAGAGTAGCGTAGTGGTGTAGAGTAGTATAGTATAGCAGTGTAGAGTAGTGTAGGGATGTAATGCAGTGTAGAGTAGTGTAGTGTAGTATAGTGGTGTAGAGTAGCGCAGTGGTGTAGTGGTGTAGAGTAGTGTAGTGTACTGTAGTATAGTATAGTGGTGTAGAGCAGTGTAGTGGTGTAGTGGTGTAGAGTAGTGTAGTATAGTATAGTATAGTGGTGTAGAGTAGTGTAGTGATGTAGTGCAGTGTAGTGTAGTGTAGTATAGTGGTGTAGAGTAGCGCAGTGGTGTAGTGGTGTAGAGTAGTGTAGAGTAGTGTAGTATAGTATGGTGGTGTAGAGCAGTGTAGTGATGTAGTGGTGTAGAGTAGTGTAGTATAGTATAGTATAGTGGTGTAGAGTAGTGTAGTGGTGTAGTGGTCTAGAGTAGTGTAGTATAGTATAGTGGTGTAGAGTAGTGTAGTGATGTAATGCAGTGTAGAGTAGTGTAGTGTAGTATAGTGGTGTAGAGTAGCGCAGTGGTGTAGTGGTGTAGAGTAGTGTAGAGTAGTGTAGTATAGTATAGTGGTGTAGAGTTGTGTAGTGGTGTAGTGGTGTAGAGTAGTGTAGTATAGTATAGTGGTGTAGAGTAGTGTAGTGGTGTAGAGTAGTGTAGTATAGTGGTGTAGTGTAGTGCTGTAGAGTAGTGTAGTATAGTATAGTATAGTATAGTATAGTATAGTATAGTATAGTATAGTATAGTATCGTATAGTATAGTGGTGTAGAGTAGTGTAGTGGTGTAGAGTAGCGCAGTGGTGTAGTGGTGTAGAGTAGTGTAGAGTAGTGTAGTATAGTATAGTGGTGTAGAGTTGTGTAGTGGTGTAGTGGTGTAGAGTAGTGTAGTATAGTATAGTGGTGTAGAGTAGTGTAGTGGTGTAGAGTTGTGTACTGGTGTAGTGGTGTAGAGTAGTGTAGTATAGTATAGTGGTGTAGAGTAGTGTAGTGGTGTATAGTAGTGTAATATAGTATAGTGGTGTAGAGTAGTGTAGTCGTGTAGAGTAGTGTAGTATAGTATAGTGGTGTAGAGTAGTGTAGTGCTGTAGAGTAGTGTAGTATAGTATAGTATAGTATAGTGGTGTAGAGTAGTGTAGTGGTGTAGAGTAGTGTAGTATAGTATAGCATAGTGGTGTAGAGTAGTGTAGTGGTGTAGTGGTATGGTGCAATGTAGAGTAGTGTAGTATAGTATAGTCTAGTATAATACAGTGGTGTAAAGTTGTGTATTGGTGTAGTGGTGTAGAGTAGTGTAGTGTAGTGTAGTATAGTATAGTGGTGTAGAGTAGTGTAGCATTGTATAGTATAGTGGTGTAGTGTAGTGTAGTGTAGTGTAGTGTAGTGTAGTGTAGTGGTGTAGAGTAGTGTAGTATAGTATAGCATAGTGGTGTAGAGTAGTGTAGTGGTGTAGTGCAGAGTAGTACAGTATAGTACAGTGGTGTAGAGTAGTGTAGAGTAGTGTAATGGTGTAGTGTTGAGTAGAGTAGTGTAGTATAGTATACTGTAGTGGCGTAGAGTAGTGCAGTGGTGTAGGGGTGTAGAGTATTGTAGTATAGTATAGTATAGTGGTGTAGTGGTGTAGTGGTGTAGAGTAGTGTAGTATAGTATAGTATAGTATAGTATAGTATGGTATAGTATAATATAGTGCTGTAGAGTAGTGTAATGGTGTAGTGTAGTATAGAGCACTGTAGTATAGTATAGTGGTGTAGCAGTGTAGTGGTGTAGTGTAGTGTAGATTAGTGTAGTACAGTACAGTATAATGGTGTAGAGTAGTGTAGTGGTATAGTGGTGTAGAGTAGTGTAGTATAGTATAGTGGTGTAGATAAATGTAGTGGTGTAGTGTAGTGTAAAGTAGTGGTGTAGAGTAGTGTAGTGTAGTTGTGTAGTGGTGTAGTGGTGTAGAGTAGTGTAGTGTAGTGTAGTGGTGCAGTGTAGTGTAGTGGTGTAGTGAGGTGGTGTAGAGTAGTGTAGTGTAGCGGTATAGAGTAGTGTAGAGTAGCGGTGTAGAGTAGTGTAGAGTAGTGTAGTGGTGTAGAGTAGTGTAGAGTAGTGGTGTAGAGTAGTGTAGAGTTGTGTTGTGAAGTGGTGTATTGGTGTAGAGTAGTGTAGTGTAGTGGTGTAGTGGTGTAGAGTAGTGTAGTGTAGTGGTGTTGTGTAGTGGTGTAGTGTAGTGTAGAGAAGTGGTGTAGAGTAGTGTAGTGTAGTGGTGTAGTGTAGTGTAGACTGGTGGTGTAGAGTACTGTAGTGTAGTGTAGTGGTGTAGTGTAGTGGTGTAGTGTAGTGGTGTAGAGTAGTGTAGTGGTGTAGAGTAGTGTAGTGTAGTGGTGTAGTGTAGTGGTGTAGAGTAGTGTAGTGTAGTGGTGTAGTGTAGTGTAGTGTAGTGGTGTAGTGTAGTGTAGTGTAGTGTAGTGGTGTAGTGTAGTAGTGTAGAGTAGTGTAGTGGTGTAGTGGTGTAGAGTAGTAAAGTGTAGTGGTCTAGTGTAGTGTAGTGTAGTGTAGTGTAGTGTAGTGTAGTGTAGTGGTGTAGTGTAGTGTAGTGGTGTAGTGTAGCGGTGTAGTGTAGTGGTGTAGAGTAGTGTAGTGGTGTAGAGTAGTGTAGTGGTGTAGTGTAGTGGTGTAGTGGTTTAGAGTGGTGTAGTGTAGTGTAGTGGTGTAGAGTAGTGCAGTGGTGTAAAGTAGTGTAGTGTAATGGTGTAGTGTAGTGTAGTGGTGTAGAGTAGTGTAGTGTAGTGGTGTAGTGGTGTAGAGTAGTGTAGTGTAGTGGTATAGAGTAGTGTAGTGTAGTGGTGTAGTGGTGTAGAGTAGTGTAGTGTAGTGGTGTAGAGTAGTGGTGTAGAGTAGTGTAGTGTAGTGGTGTAGTGGTGTAGAGTAGTGTAGTGTAGTGTAGTGTAGTGGTGTAGAGTAGTGTAGTGGTGTAGAGTAGTGTAGTGTAGTGTAGTGTGGTGTGGTGTGGTGTGGTGTGTCTGTGTGTGTGTGTGTGTGTGTGTGTGTGTGTGTGTGTGGTGTGTTTGTTTGTTTGTGTGTGGTGTGTTTGTTTGTGTGTGTGTGGTGTGGTGTGTGTGAAAGGGGGAGAGAACAGCTGAGCTAGAGGAAAGAGAGAGAACGAGGAAAAGGAGGGAGTGATGGAGGGAGGGATGGAGGGACTGCGTGCGAAGGGAGAGGCCGGCGTTCCACTTTCCCCTCACGCACACAAATCACACACAAACACACAAACCATTCCTCAGCCCCAGCATCGGCTGGAAACACACAGTCAATACTCCTCTACCTCCACCCTCCTATTCCCCCTCTCTCCTCCTCCTCCCCCTCTGTCACCTCTCCTATCCTCTCACTCCCCCTCTCTCTGCCACCTCTTCTCAAACAGATGTGGGTTAGTTGCTATTCAACTGAGAGGCTGAGGAGGGATAGAGATGGAGGAGAGACAGAGAGAGAGAGAGAGAGATTAGTAGCTGAGAAGGGATAGAGACAGGGAGAAAGAGAGAGATATATATTAGTAGGTGTGGAATTCTAGTCCTGGAGGGTAGAGAAGAGCCCCAGCCTGGCTGAACTCTGTCTTGGAGCGAGGGAAGGAGGGAGAGAGCGAGTCAGAGAAAGAGAGAGTGGGATAAATGTTTCTCCCACACACACGTGACCCTGTCGCAACAGCAAACAACCCGACTTGAAAATAAATAGAGGGGAGGTGCAGGCTTTGGATGAGATTGTTTTAATTTTTTTAAAGATCTGTGGTGTTCCAGAACAGAACAGTTATTTTCAATCTTGAGAACCAGTTACCAGTTAGTTACTTTTTGTTCCAAAAATATACCTAATATTTAGTATATAATTCTGTTATCCGGTGAAGTTATAATACTCGTAATAGCCTAAACACATTCCAGTTCACATCATGTTCAACGCTTCAAGCCATGCCCTCTCCATGTCCTTCCATCTCTCTCTCTCTCCCTCCCTCCATCTCTCTCTCTTTTCAAAACGAATGACTAAAACTTCTAGTCAACAATATAATAGTCGGATTGTCTACAAATGTGATACACTGTGAGGAACTCCCTATGAATTTGTATTTTTTATGTGTGTGTGTGTTGTGCCAGCTTTGCCATTATGTACAGGACGTAGGAGTCAGTGACCATGAGGACAACAACTCTGCCTATGACACATGTAAGAGCCCAGAACAGATAAGAGAGCTGTGTGGTGTGTGTGTCATTTGTGATACCTTGTCACCAAGAGACCATTCATTTAAAGTGAGACACATCTCTCATCTAATTTAAAGGCAGAGTTGTTCGATGTCAGCTCTTTTGTTTGGTTTCCAGATAGCCCATTTTATTCATACATCCATCTCTCTTTCTCTCTCAACATCAATCTCTTTTACTGACTCCCACTTCTGGAAATTCCAGAACATGTTTTATCAACCTGAAACCCACACAGAAAAACAAGGATTGAGAAAGAGGAAAGAAGAAGGGGGGAGATAGAGGGAGGAGATAGAGGGAGGAGAGAGGGAGAACGAGAGAATAAGGAGAATCAATAGGGAGCGTTGAGAGAAGAAGAGAGGAGAGGAGTGAGGGAAGAAGAGAGGGGAGGAGTGAGGGAAGACGAGAGGAGAGGAGTGAGAGAGAGAGGAGGAGGGAGGGAGGGGAGTATGATTTACAATTTCCTCTCTTGTGTTTAATATAGTCTATAAGGAGAGGTCCTGACCTCTAGTTCTCTAACAAGTAGATTTATATAGAGGAAGAGAGGGTTCCTTATGGCCTCTAAGGTGCTTAGACACTGGTGACACACACACACACACACACACACACACACACACACACACTGCTTACTATAGACTGTATAGAGGGGACTAGAGTGATTGTGAGAAGGCAGTTGGAAACTCAGTCGTCCTGTCTCTGTATGACAGGAAGTAGGATTCCAGCTATGAGGGGGATTCTAATCTGGGTCTCAAGGTCTGGTTGTTCATCATGACGGTGATGATTGATTGTCAATGTGCCAGACACCAGCAAGAAGACCAGATCATACAGTCCACACTGGCTGATAGTGAAGAGAACTTCTGATATAAACTGAGTGGGAGAGATAATTGAGAAATTGTCAAGGACTCCAGCCCCCCTAGTCCTAGACTGTTCTCTCTGCCACCACACGGCAAGCTGTACCGGAGCGCCAAGTCTAGGTCCAAGAGGCTTCTAAACAGCTTCTACCCCCAAGCCATGAGACTCCTGAACATTTACTCAAATGGCTACTCAGACTATTTGCATTGCCCCCCCCTCTACGCTGCTGCTATTCTCTGTTATTATCTTCGCATAGTCACTTTAATATCTCTACCTACATGTACATATTACCTCAATTTCCTCAACTAACCGGTACCCCCCTGTATATAGTCTCGCTATTGTTATTTTACTGCTGCTCTTTAACTTCTTAGGGAGTAGCGCACGAGGTGACCGTTTTGGAGAGCCTGGCGTGCCATTGGATAGGAAACACCCTGAATTTTCTAAAAGTGTTAACATTTTGTCTGTGAGTATAACAGAACGGATATGGCAGGCGAAAACCCGAGGAATTTCTGTCCTGGAAAAAGTGGTTTTGACACATTGCTCATTTGGAACCCCTCCCTTATGAAAATGCCCATATAAGGGCATATGAATGCAGTACCTATCGCTTCCTCGATGTCAACAGTCTCGAGAAAGTGTTCTGATTCTTCTTAGCTGCTTTTAGAGCAGAGAAGAAGACGAATAAGGAAGTGTCCCCACAGATGTCCTTACAAGAAAATGCGCACTCCCGGCTGGCGCGCTCTGTGGTTTTTTCCTTTCTTATCGCCCAGTTTATATTCCGGTTGAAATATTATACAACATATACATTAAAGTGTTCCTAAGGATACATTAGCAATTATGTTTGATTGTTCTTGGACAAGTTTATAGGTATAAGTTGAACGAGTTCTCTTCACGTTTCAATGGACTCTATTTTCTCATTCTAACGCGCCAACCAAACGGCGATTTATGGATATAATACATGACTTTTTCTAACAAAAGAACCATGGATTGTCTTCGTTGGACACTTGGGAAGCCCTCAGCAGAAGTTCTTCAACAGGTAATTGATTTGTTTTCGCTGTGAAATGTGTTTTGTGTGAACCGTGATGGCTTATGAATTCATGGTAATGGAAAAATATTGAAGGTGCTACCCTCAAACAATCAAATGTGGTGCTTTCGCCGTAAAGCCTTTTTGAAATCTGACAACGCTGTGATATTGCCAAGAAACAGAGCTTTTGATGACTATGAAACACTTGTATATTGATGCATGTTTAATAATTCAACTTTTGGATTTTGAATTTGGCGCNTTAACTTCTTAGGGAGTAGCGCACGAGGTGACCGTTTTGGAGAGCCTGGCGTGCCCAAAGTAAAATGCCTCCCATTCAGGCCCAGAAAATAGGATATGCACATATTTAGTACCATTGGATAGGAAACACCCTGAATTTTCTAAAAGTGTTAACATTTTGTCTGTGAGTATAACAGAACGGATATGGCAGGCGAAAACCCGAGGAATTTCTGTCCTGGAAAAAGTGGTTTTGACACATTGCTCATTTGGAACCCCTCCCTTATGAAAATGCCCATATAAGGGCATATGAATGCAGTACCTATCGCTTCCTCTGGATGTCAACAGTCTCGAGAAAGTGTTCTGATTCTTCTTAGCTGCTTTTAGAGCAGAGAAGAAGACGAATAAGGAAGTGTCCCCACAGATGTCCTTACAAGAAAATGCGCGCTCCCGGCTGGCGCGCTCTGTGGTTTTTTCCTTTCTTATCGCCCAGTTTATATTCCGGTTGAAATATTATACAACATATACATTAAAGTGTTCCTAAGGATACATTAGCAATTATGTTTGATTGTTCTTGGACAAGTTTATAGGTATAAGTTGAACGAGTTCTCTTCACGTTTCAATGGACTCTATTTTCTCATTCTAACGCGCCAACCAAACGGCGATTTATGGATATAATACATGACTTTTTCTCACAAAAGAACCATGGATTGTCTTCGTTGGACACTTGGGAAGCCCTCAGCAGAAGTTCTTCAACAGGTAATTGATTTGTTTTCGCTGTGAAATGTGTTTTGTGTGAACCGTGACGGCTTATGAATTCATGGTAATGGAAAAATATTGAAGGTGCTACCCTCAAACAATCAAATGTGGTGCTTTCGCCGTAAAGCCTTTTTTAAATCTGACAACGCTGTGATATTGCCAAGAAACAGAGCTTTTGATGACTATGAAACACTTGTATAACGATGCATGTTTAATAATTCAACTTTTGGATTTTGAATTTGGCGCCTTGCATTTCACCTGGTAGTGTCGGGAGTGGGGCTCTAGCGCCCCAGCGCACCTTGCTGCTCCTTAAGAAGTTAATTACTTGATACATTCCCTCGTAAAACTGACTATCCTACCGATCCTTGACTTCGGCGATGTCATTGACAAAATAGCCTCCAACACTCTACTCAGCAAATTGGATGTAGTCTATCACAGTGCCATCCGTTTTGTCACCAAAGCCCCATATACTACCCACCACTGCGACCTATAACCAAAGCCCCATTTACTACCCACCACTGCGACCTGTATGCTCTCGTTGGCTGGCCCTCCAGGTCATCTATAAGTCTTTGCTAGGTAAAGCCGCACCTTATCTCAGCTCATTGGTCACCATAGCAACACCCACCCGTAGCACGCACTCCAGCAGGTATATTTCACTGGTCATCCCCAAAGCCAACAGCTCCTTTGGCCGCCTTTCCTTCCAGTTCTCTGCTGCCAATGACTGGAACGAATTGCAAAAATCACTGAAGCTGGAGTCTTATCTCCCTCACTAACTTTAAGCACCAGTTGTCAGAGCAGCTCACAGATCATTGCACCTGTACATAGCCCACCCAATTACCTCATCCCCATATTGTTTTTTTTTTTTTTGCTCCTTTGCACCCCAGTATCTCTACTTGCACATTTATCTTCTGCACATCTATCACCCCAGTGTTTAACTGCTAAATTATTTTGCCACTATGGCATATTTAAAGCCTTACCTCCCTAATCTTACTACATCTGCACACACTGTATATAGATTTTTCTACTGTGTTATTGACTGTATGTTTGTTTATCCCATGTGTAACTGTGTGTTTGTGTCGCACTGCTTTGCTTTATCTTGGCCAGGTCGCAGTTGTAAATGAGAACTTGTTCTCAACTAGCCTACCTGGTTAAATAAAGGTGAAATAAATAAAGACTTTTATTTCTTATACCTATTCGTATTTTTAAACTGCATTGTTGGTTAGGGGCTTGTAAGTAAGCATTTCACTGTAAGGTCTACACCTGTTGTATTCAGCGCATGTGACTAATAACATGTGATTTGAATGTTGATGACCAGAGTTTGGACTAGCCAAGAGAAATCAGTGGTTATCTGAGTGTGATCACCAGTAGACTAGATCCCCCACCCCCCCTGACACACACACTGCCCCTCTACCAGTCTCACACCCTCTCATTCACTACAGAGATATCTTTGAGTGGGAGAAAAACAGAGAGGCTATTATTAGTCAGTTATAATTCCTGTCACACCTATGGGCTTCTCTCTCTCTCCTTCAGTCTCTCTCTCTCCTTCAGTCTCTCTCTCTCCTTCAGTCTCTCTCTGTCCTTCAGTCTCTCTCTCTCCTTCAGTCTCTCTCTCTCCTTCAGTCTCTCCTTCAGTCTCTCTCTCTCCTTCAGTCTCTCTCTCTCCTTCAGTCTCTCTCTCTC
>QNTS01013614.1:8122-19127 GCA_003317085.1 Hucho hucho
ACTATTTTAAGGTAAGTCTGTGCAAGTCGCTTTGAGTTATGACAGCTCAAACAAGCATCTTAGTCTGGGACTAAGCTTAAGCCTTGTCTGTGAAACCGTCCCTGAGTGTTTTATATAATATGACTAAATGTGTTTCTTTCTGTGTTGCAGGGGCAGTCAAGAAATGGAACATCAAGGCCACAGAACATGACATAAGCAGAGCTGTGGGAGACCACCTCAAGCCCCTGGTAGAGCCGGGGGTGGTGTTTACCACTCCACCACGCCTTCAGCAGGCTTGAAAAGTGGGATTGATCTGTTTGATCCATTTTGTTTGTTTCAGTTTTCAGTAGTTGAATCTTTTGACTTGCTGATTTTCATTTTTTTTAATCTTCAACAAATGCACCTGATTGGTTGAAAAGTGATACTAAACCTCCATACCAGGATTATTTTAACATAGTGGAAGATATGAAAAACATACTAACATGGACCAAGAGTCTGTTGATTGGTCAGTCATTGGGTTATTTTATTTAGCAATATGTTCAAATCAAACCAAGCTTTATTTATACAGCACATTTCAGACATGGATGCAACACAGGAAAAAATGAAGAAAAAAAACAATGAAATAACAAAGACTAATGAGCATTTTCAAGGAAATACCATTGATTACACAGGTGGGGTTTTAGGAGGGGCTCTGAATGACACTATGGGGGTGTCCACTGAAAGTTGACTAGTAACAACAACTGGGACCTAAAAGACACCCACCATGAGACCCACTAAATCTGCCCAAGAAGAGGCAAACAAAAGAAAAACCCACACCCAACTTAAAGACAGGAAGCAAACCAGAAAGGTGGAGGAACTAAAAAGTGTTGACTCTCCACATCTATCAAGACAACTGAAGCACTGGGCTAGACACTCTTAAATAGAACCTGGACCAGCTCAGGTGAAACACCTTCCCACTAATGAGATGGACAAGCCAACACAGGTGTAACACATACTGACTAACGAGGTGACACCAATCAGTGCACCGAAGACACATTTCAGTTGTACAACTGACTAGGTATCCCCCTTTCCTACGTGCTAAAGTCCAACCTCAAAACATAAATGGAAAAACCAAAGCCTGTAACACCTCCCCCTTAAGACAACAAATATATCCTATAATTTTTGTTGGACATGTTTGCTCACCACCAACAGAAAACAACTTCCATTTCACATTATAATCAACTACAATGCTTCACCTTCACCAATATAAACATGGTGTCTACTGGCTGTCAACAATTAAAAACAAGATAAAAACATGAATTTCTAAGGATATAAATTTTTCTACAATCTTATTTTTTGAAAAACTCAGTAGCTTCTAGAACTCTCGTGTTCCTAAAACTCAGTAGCTTCTAGAACTCTGGTCCCCTTGGAACGAGCCAAAACAAAACTAATCTCCAATACGGAAAAACGTGCAGTCAAAATAAATTGGGATCCATGGCAACTCACTGGTTAAATGCAAAACACAAATATTTTTGACTGCCCACCCTTGAGACAATCAGCAACCATTGATATCATGAAACAACTCCTTCATGTATACATTTTCTGATATTTGATCAGAGATCTTTTATCAGAGTATCTCTGGTCACATTGATCACAGCTAAAAGGTTTCTCTCCTGTGTGTCTTCTCTGGTGTATCATCATTTAGCTAGATGTAAAAAAAAGACTTCCCACATTGATCACAGCTATACGACTTCTCTACTGTGTGTCTTCTCTGGTGTATCGTCAGATGGCCAGATTGAACAAAACTCTTCCCACATTGATCACAGCTATAAGATTTCTCTCCTGTGTGTGTTCTCTGGTGTCTAGTTAGATAGCTAGACGTAGTAAAACTCTTCCCACATTGACCACAGCTATAAGGTTTCTCTCCTGTGTGTGTTCTCTTGTGTATAGTTAGATAGCTAGATGTAGTAAAACTCTTCCCACATTGACCACAGCTATAAGGTTTCTCTCCTGTGTGTGTTCTCTGGTGTATCGTCAGATGGCCAGATGTAGTAAAACTCTTCCCACATTGATCACAGCTATAAGGTTTCTCTCCTGTGTGTGTTCTATGATGTCGAGTCAGAGTGCTAGATGCAGCAAAACTCTTCCCACATTGACCACAGCTAAAAGGTTTCTCTCCTGTGTGGATTCTCTGATGAATTTTAATGCCTGATGAGGTGAATCTCTTCCCACAGTCAGAACAGCAGTGAGTTCTCTTTCCTGTGGGTCTCTGCAGGTGTTTCTTGAGGTGTTCTGATCTGGAGAGACTCTTCCCTGCCTCGTCAGCATCATGAGGTTGTTGAGGTTCCCCAGAGGATCCACGATAGTCACGTCTCTCTCCTATGTGGACAACAAAGTCAGACAGATGGTTAAAGGCCCACAACAGTGGAAATCCAGTGTAAAAGGTGATGCCAACAGCGTAGCCATGATGCTGTACAACAATTGACGTCTGTAATGAATGTTAAAATTATTTGACAATTGTCTTAAATGAGCAAGAATAGTCATATTTTGTCTTGTTTACACATTAGTAGTAAAATCGATGATTGTAGGCTAGAAATAAGTTATTCATGTTGTTGAAACTCTAAGCAGTGTGCCAGATGACATTTGGTCACCAATATAGGCCCCTTTCTGTGTTTAATAAAATTGCGGCACGAGGGCGATGAGCACACAATTTGATTGCAGAAACATCTCCCTGCTCATGAGGAAACCGATAGTTATGGATGTAGTATATCTGCCTGGAGCAAAAATGGTGAGCAAAGATTTTAGTTTTTCACAATGTATTCTGAATGTGAATGGGGGAAAACTCAGGGGAGTCACCTCCATTTCCAGGTTGCTTATGAGTGCATTTCACACAACTTTGGATTATAATTGTGAGGCTCGTTTGAATGTCCCATTTAATATAATGTTTGCTACAGTATTAAGAATTGTTTAATCATTGAAGAACTACGTTAATGACAGTATCCATTTGGGTGTTGTCAATAAAGTTTAATTTAATTATTTTATTTCCCCTTTATTTAACCAGGTAGTTCTATCTGATGTCATAATGCTGTGACCAGTGAGCTGAGATAAGGCGGAGCTTTACCTAGCAAAGACTTATAGATGACCTGGAGCCAGTGGGTTTGGCAACGAATATGTAGCGAGGGCCAGCCGACGAGAGCAGGTCGCAGTGGTGGGTGGTATATGGGGCTTTGGTGACAAAATGGATGGCACTGTGATAGACTGCATCCAGTTTGCTGAGTAGAGTGTTGGAGGCTATTTTGTAAATGATATCGCCGAAGTCAAGGATCGGTAGGATAGTCAGTTTTACGAGGGTATGTTTGGCAGCGTGAGTGAAGGAGGCTTTGTTGCGAAATAGGAAGCAGATTCTAGATTTAATTTTGGATTGGAGATGCTTAATATGAGTCTGGAAGGAGAGTTTACAGTCTAACCAGACACCTAGGTATTTGTAGGTATTTGTAGTTGTCCAGATATTCTAAGTCAGAACCGTCCAGAGTAATGATGCTTGTTGGGCGAGTGGAAGCAGCGATTGGTTGAAGAGCATTTAGTTTTACTAATGTTTAAGAGCAGTTGGAGGCCACAGAAGGAGTGGTGTATGGTTTGTTAATACAGTGTCCAAAGAAGGGCCAGATGTATACAGAATGGTGTCGTCTGCGTAGAGGTGGATCAAGGAATCACATCGTTGATATATACAGAGAAAAGAGTCGGCCCGAGAATTGAACCCTGTGGTACCCCCATAGAGACTGCCAGAGGTCCAGACAACAGGCCCTCCGATTTGACACACTGAACTATCTGAGAAGTAGTTGGTGAACCAGGCAAGGCAGTCATTTGAGAAACCAAGGCTGTTGAGTCTGCCGATAAGAAAGTGGTGATTGACAAAAAGCCTTGGCCAGTCGAAAGCATTGGCCAGATCGATGAAGATGGGTGCACAGTACTGTCTCTTATCGATGGCGGTTATGATATCGTTTAGTACCTTGAGCGTGGAAGAGATGCACCCTTGACCAGCTCGGAAACCGGATTGCACAGCGGAGAAGGTTTGTTAACTTGGCCTTTGAAGACTTTAGAAAGGCAGGGCAGGATGGATATGTCTGTAACAGTTTGGGTCTAGAGTGTCACCCCCTTTGAAGAGGGGATGACCGCGGAAGCTTTCCAATCTTTAGGAATCTCGGAAGATACGAAAGAGAGGTTGATCAGACTAGCAATAGGGGTTGCAATAATGCCAGCGGATAATTTTTGAAAGAGAGGGTCCAGGTTGTCTAGCCCAGCTGATTTGTACAGGTCCAGGTTTTGCAGCTCTTTCAGAACATCAGCAATCTGGACTTGGGTGAAGGAGAAGCTGGGGAGGCTTGGGCAGGTATCTGCGGGGGTGCTGAGCTGTGGGTTGGGGTAGCCATGGCCAGCCGTAGAGAAATGCTTATTGAAATTCTCGATTATTGTGGATTTATCGGTGGTGACAGTGTTTCCTAGCCTCCGTGGAGTGGGCAGCTGGGAGGAGGTGCTCTTATTCTCCATAGACTTTACAGTGTCCCAAAACTTTTTGGAGTTAAAGCTACAGGATGCAAAATTTCTGTTTGAAAAAGCCAGTCTTTGCTTTCCTAACTGACTGTGTGTATTGGTTCCTGACTTCTCTGAAAAGTTGCATATCGCGGGGACTATTCGGTGCTAGTGCAGTACGCCACAGGATGTTTTTGTGCTGGTCGAGGGCAGTCAGGTCTGGAGTGAACCAAGGTCTATATCTGTTCTTAGTTCTTCATTTTCTGAAAGGGGCATGCTTATTTAAGATGGGGAGGAAATTACTTTTAAAGAACAACCAGGCATCCTCGACTGACGGGATGAGGTCAATATCCTCCCAGGATACCCAGGCCAGGTCGATTAGAAAGGCCTGCTCGCAGAAGTGTTTTAGGGAGCATTTGACAGTGATGAGGGGTGGTTGTTTGACCGCGGACCCATAATGGATGCAGGCAATGAGGCAGTGATCGCTGAGATCCTGATTGAAAACAGCAGAGGTGTATTTGGAGGGAAAGTTGGTCAGGATAATATCTATGAGGATGCCCATGTTTACGGATTTAGGGTTGTACCTGGTGGGTTCCTTGATAATTTGTGTGAGATTGAGGGCATCTAGCTTGGATTGTAGGACGGCCGGGGTGTTAAGCATATCCCAGTATAGGTCACCTAACAGAGCGAACTCTGAAGATAGATGGGGGAAATCAATTCACATATGATGTCCAGGGCACAGCTGGGAGCTGGGGGGTTAACCTCTTACAGCTAGGGGGCAGAATTCCTAGTTTCCGCCTGTCTGACGTGCCCAAAGTAAACGGGCTGTCACTCAGGCCCAAAAGCTAGATATGCATATAATTAGTAGCTTTGGATAGAATATACTCTGAATTTTCCAAAACCGTTAAAATTATGTCTGTGGCTATAACAGAACTGATTTGGCAGGCAAAAACCCAAAGGAAATCCGACCAGAAAAAAAAAAACATTCTGCTCCCATGCTCTTATTTTGAAAAGCTATTGAAAAGCATTGAATCCATCCACCATTTTCCTATTCCTATGGCGTCCCCTATATGGTAACAGTCTACTATTGATGGCTTTGGGCTTGTATTTTGAAAAATGAATATGTTTTTTCACTTGGAGGAAAGAGTGTGCCGGAAGAAAAACAGTGTTTGGGCGAGTTCTGGGGAGAGCACTCGCGTGGGAATTTGCCTTGTCTATTGAACATAGTTGTTTCCGCGTGAAGTTTTATCGTTTTATAACATTTTAGACAACCTAAGGATTATATAGATTTTTTGTTTGACAAAAATAGACAAAGTTTACCGGGAGCAATTTTGACTTTTTTTTCATTGTTTTGACGGAGGCTTTGGGCTTGTATTTTGAAAAATGAATACGTTTTTTCACATGAAGGAAAGAGTGAACCGGAAGTGTTTCCTGTGGATTTCTGAATTCAAAGGCGTCGTCTAAACGGCGTTTTTTGGATATAAATATGTACTTTATCGAACAAAACGAACAGCGGTTGTGTAGCTGGGACCCTCCTGGTTGAAAACATCAGAAGATCTTAAAATGTAAGTGAGTTTTTATATCTTTAATTTGTGATTTTGTGTCGCCAGTGCTGGTTGAAAAAGCTATTTTTGTGAAGGTGCTGACCTCAGATAATCAAATGTTTTGCTTTCGCCGTAAAGCCTTTTTGAAATCTTATAGACTTATATTACCAAGACTCTACGCTTTGTAACCATGTGCAACACTTGTATTTCCATGAATGTAAAATATTACGAATTCTTATTTGGATCCGTGCGGCAAGAAGTAAATTTTTTAAATTAGAAGCTCTAACTGTTTGGGCATGGACCTGGAAAGTATGACAGACCTTTGCAGGCCATCTCTGCAGTAGATTGCAACTCCTCCCCCTTTGGCACTTCTATCTTGATGGAAAATGTTGTAGTTGGGGATGGACATTTCAGAATTGTTGGTGTCCTACCAAAGCCAGGATTCAGACACGGCAAGGACATCAAGGTAGGCGGAGTGTGCTCAAGCAGTGAGTAAAACAAACTTAGGGAGGAGGCTTCTGATGTTAACATGCATGAAACCAAGGCTTTTACGGTTACAGAAGTCAACAAATGAGAGCGCCTGGGGACACACAGGGCCTGGGTTAACCTCTACATCACCCAAGGACCAGAGGAGTAGGATGAGGGTACGGCTAAAAGCTATCAGAACTGGTCGTCTAGTGCGTTGGGAACAGAGAATAAAAGGAGCAGATTTCTGGGCGTGGTAGGATATATTCAAGGCATAATGTACAGACAGGGGTATGGTGGGGTGCGGGTACAGTGGAGGTAAACCTAATGCATTGTGTGATGATAAGAGGTTGCATCTTTGGAGGCACTAGTGATGCTAGGAGAGGTCACCGCATGTGTGGGAGGTGGGACAAAAGAGCACTCTGAGGCATGTTGAGTGGGACTAGGGGCTCCGCAGTAAAATAAAACAATGATAAGGGCGTCACTGACGTCCGGCAAAGGCCGGTTGAGGGCACATCGGAAGGAATTACGTCGGCAGACCAGTCGTGATGGATCGGCGGGGCTCCGAGTCGAGAACGGGTCCAGGCCAATTGGCAAAAGAGGTATTGTAGCTGGAGGAATTTTGTTTGCTAGCTGGGAGATGCACCTGGCTCGAGGCTAACTGGTGCTAGCTTCGGAACAAGAGCGTTAGCCACTATAGCCACTCCGGTGCAAAGGTCCAGAGGTTACGGCAGGAATCCGGTGACGTAGTGGCTTCTAGTCGTGTTAGTGAAGAGTCCGGGAGGCATCAGCTGTGTAGCCGAGTGATCATAGGGTCCACTGAGCAGGCCGGGAGATGGGCCTGGCTCAAGGCTAGTTGAGGCTGGGCCACACGGTAGCATCTAGCTAGCTAAAAGGTAAAGGCTGCTAGCAGTGGCTAATAATGACTAAATAGCTAGTAGCTAATTAGTTGGTTAGCTTTTGATGGCTTGCTTCTGATGGAGGTTATAGCTATGAGGTCTAAAAATAGCAGATCCGTATCACATTGGGTAAGGCGGGTTGCCGGAAAGTATATAAAATTTGAAAAAGAGTGAAATATATTGCAATATATACAACAAAAATAAAGACTGAAAAAACATTTACATCCACAAACACGTCTTACTGCTACGCCATCTTGAATTACAAGATGACTCTCAGTTAAAAACCATTGGATTTAGCAAACTCAAAGGATTTAGGATTTTTGTGCCCAAGAGAACCCAGCGTAACATAAGGAGCCACTAAATTATACGTAGTTAGAGAGCATTTCAGAATACAAAAAAACTGTCCGACAGCAAGATCCAGTATTTAAGTTGAAGTTCATCATATGACAAGCTTAACGTTATGACTATAACTACTGTTCCCTGAAGGAGGGAAACTAGGTACAACATACTATTAAATCCACACGTTATGACTATAACTACTGTTCCCTGAAGGAGGGAAACTAGGTACAACATACTATTAAATCCACACGTTATGACTATAACTACTGTTCCCTGAAGGAGGGAAACTAGGTACAACATACTATTAAATCCACACGTTATGACTATAACTACTGTTCCCTGAAGGAGGGAAACTAGGTACAACATACTATTAAATCCACATGTCATAGCCGTCCAAAACACACAGACTTAACAAACAAAATAATCACTCAAGGACAAGAAGGAAAACAGAGGAATAGGAGGAATGAGCAACAGGTGTGAAATGAGAAACAAGGCAAAACCAATGGATAACGAAAAAAGGAGCGGTGATGACTAGTAAACCGGTGACGTCGACCGCCGAACACCGCCCGAACAAGGCTGAAGTCGTGACACTGTCAATGCGCTGAGTAAGGACGGGCACCTGACTAATCATATAGAAGTAGATGTACATGGCCTTCGCGCAAATGTAGGCCTATAAATGTGCCCATTTGGGGATGTCTGATAGTATTTCTGATTGTCTAAACGCACCACCACTAATGAGTTGTGGAGCTTCTCAAAGCACATTTTTCTTCACCTCAAACAGCAAGTAAACAAAGTCTAATCAAAATCAATTGCGAATGACAATAGTTCCTCAAAGTATTTTCGTACAATATTTCCAGCTCTCGCCCTTTCGATAACCACTCTGCATGAAAGTGAAAAAAATGTAATGCTCTGATCCAGTGGAAATGTCACAAAATACCTGATTACTTCTTATCCTTTGCACAAATAGCCTACAGCTGTGTCTGTCCCAAACTCACTGGGAAACTGAAGGCCCAGAATATTTTATACAATGTTGCAAGCTTGCTATCTCGTTTCAGGCCGACCCAGTTGATAGTTGATACAATGTACTGTAACAACCCTCAAGTTTGTTGTAGACCGGCTATGTTCAGCCAATGTGATTTCTAGGAAATGTATTTTTAGTAGGATATTTTCTACCTGCAGGCTGCAATGTTTTTATTTGTTGGCTTTATGGAGGCTATTTTTACATAGTTGGCAATAAAAGTTACAATTCTAAAAGTATAATTTTCATGTAGATTTAGATAGAATGTAGATTAATCACAGACAATGATGTTGAGATACTATTATAAATTAAATGAAACTGTTCCAGTAAAATGTGAATATGAAAATCATAACTGGCACGCAGATCGGTAGAAATGGTCAGATAAATTTGTACTCCAAATGTACGTTGCAGACCACTTGTGTAGCCTATTACCAGCATAGTCAGAATTTACGAAGGCCAGCAGGAGGTGGTTTGGGAAGAGTTTCTCTTCTGGTTGGGCTATAAATGTAAAGGCATGAAAAAAATTGCCTGAATATTATACAATGTCTTATCAAGAGCTATAACAATTTGACCCCCACAGGAAATCTTCACTGGCAGCTTTATATAATATACTATATAGCCTAAAAACCTGGTTAAACTACCATTATGACATCATGGATGAACTCTAGAATATACTATATAGCCTAGAAACCTGGTTAAACTATCATTATGACCTCATGGATGGCCAGTCTTTGTATTCATAGTGTAGTGAATTCAGGGGGTAGCCCTGAGCTGAACTCAAACCTGGGTCCAGCGACTGTCAAGCCAACACCATAACTGTTACGCCAAGATGTCTGAACTTCTTGACGAGGTCACTAGGTTTTGGGTTAAGGTTGATACAACAGCTTTCTCTATGAATTTGAGAGTGGTTACATTTCTCCAGCTCCCACCCCTCAGCTGTTCACCAAACCAAGTCTCAGGGCAGCCATTTTGTTGCTGTTTAAATCCTAGGTTGTCCCTTTAAAAAAGCCAATTCAACAATCAATCAACCAATCTGCAGTTGAAACAATAACAAAGCTGTCATTCCATCACTGTTTTGGTAATAAGATGATGGATGGGGCTGGAGAAATGTAACTACTCTCAAATTCATAGACAGACCTATGGATGGAAGGACTGACCATCCATGATATCAACATGATAGTTTTAACCATGTTGAGGCTATACAGTGTTGGTTTACATTGTTTCTAAACATTGGAGTAAAAAAAGCTTATCTGGGGTTCTGATGGGGTACAACAGTTGAACTAAGCTCATGAGCCATGTGTTATATTCTTCAATAATCAATGGCTATAAATTAACAATTTAAAAAGTCTAAATATGGATGTAGCAATTGCAGATTTCCCCTTTAACACCACACATCAGTTCAACAACTGCAGAGTTTGTGCCTCTGTATTTAAGACAGTACTTACTAGTGTTAATCAGGGCCCGTTCATCGTTAGAACCATTGGATGCCTTAAGATGCCTTTGGGAAACCGGGCCCAGATATCCAGTTTCCTCCTCTTCTTTCTCCTCCTTTTTCGATGTGACAGTCATCTCCTCCTCCTCCTCTTTCACTCCAAAAACCGCATCCTCCTCTTTCTCTTCTTCCTCTTCTTTTACTGAAACATCCTCCTCTTTCACTCTGAACGAGTCTTCCTCTTCTTTCACTGAAACGTCTTTCTCTTCTTCTTTCACGGTAACAGCCTCACCCTTTAGTTGTTTTTGTATTGTAACATCCTCCTCTTCCTCCTCCTCTTTGACCAGATCTTCTTTCTCCGTCCAGCAGACCTCCTCTTCTTTAGCAGGAGGAGATGTGGTAGCAGAAATCATGACTGAGGTTGCAAGTCCAATATTAGCAGGAAGAATTTAGACTGTCCACTATTAAGTGGGAGACAGAATGGCTATATAAGGAATGGAGCATATAGGATGAGGGACCAGGCACCGTTATAACCTCGACAGCTGTCAGATGTGGGCGTTAACAAGCAAAGAACTGAGAGGAAGATAATTGTAGAGCAGGGCCAATGGGAGTAGTTCATGAACATACAAGGAGTGACTATATGTGCTATGTAAAGATAATGGTAAAGAAAGGTCAAGAGAAGTTATTTTCGTATAGAGGGAGGGGATTTTATATGTTATGTAGAGACAGAATACTATAAAGCATGGCTCTGGGATGAGAGAATTTAGCTGTTCCATGGAATTGCTCTGCTCTGTTACAATTGTGATCAAGTCTAATTCAA
>QNTS01013647.1:10677-23889 GCA_003317085.1 Hucho hucho
CCCTCCCTCCCTCCCTCCCTCACCATTTCTCCCGCTCCCTCCCTCCTCTCTCTCTCTCCATCCCTCCCTCTCTCTCCATCTCTCCCTCTCTCAGGAGTTGTTGAAGAAGTGCCACCAGAGCATGGAGACCATCGTCAAAGCCAAAGACCAGCAGGCTGCTGAGGCCAACAAGAATGCCAGCATTCTCCTCAAGGAGCTCGACCTGGAGAAGTCCAGAGAGGAGAGCAAGAAGCAGGCCCTGGCCGCCAAGAGAGAGAAACGCAAGGAAAAACGCAAGAAGAAGAAGGAGGAACAGAAGAAAAAACAGGAGGAGGAGGAGGAGGAGGAGAAGACGACCAAGGACGAGGGGGAGGAGGACTGTGATATGCAGAAGCAGGATGACTCCGCTGAGGGTAAATTATATCTTGATTTCAATATCTAATCTTTTATTCCCAAAATGCTGATTATTAGCATTTCTTTGCTGTGGCTAGTTTAACAAAAGCAAAGTGTAGATTGCAGTCAATCCTTGTCCGTAGACTGTTTTCAAAGTAAGGAAAGACATGTCTATATAATATTGTGGAACTATCTCTTCAACTCTCCGTCCATCCCTCCCGCTCTTCAGAAGTGGACCCCCCCATCGACCCCCCCAGTGCGACCACCACCACCACAATCGGTATCCCCGCCACCTCGCCCTCCTTCAGCTCTGTGTTCGGCAAGAAGAGGGCCAGTGTTGCCACGACGACTAGCACCAACCGCAAGAGCAAGAAGAACAAGACCAAGGACTCCTCCCCCAGCGAACCAATCGTACGTCAGGATCCACAGGTAACTAACCAATCATACTGCAGGACCCACAGGCGGTTGGTGTATTTAAAGTATAGATTCACATTTAGATGTTGTGTGTACACACACACATACCAGTCACAAGTTAGGTGTTGTGTGTACACACACAAATACCAGTTACAAGTTAGATGTTGTGTGTACACACACACACATACCAGTCACAAGTTAGATGTTGTGTGTACACACACACACATACCAGTCACAAGTTAGATGTTGTGTGTACACACACACATACCAGTCACAAGTTTGGACACACTTGCTCATTCAAGGGTTTTGCTTTATTTTTACTATTTTCTACATCAAAACTATGAAATGACACACATGGAATCATGTAGTAACGAAGTGTTAAATAACTCAAAATATATTTTGATATTTTTCAAAGTAGCCACCCTTTGCCTTGATGACAGCTTTGCACACTCTTGGCATTCTCTCAACCAGCTTCATGAGGTAGTCACCTGGAATGCATTTCAATTAACAGGTGTGCCTTGTTAGAAGTTAATTTGTGGAATTTCTTTCCTTAATGCGTTTGAACCAATCAGTTGTGTTGTGACAAGGTAGGGGTGGAATACAGAAGATAGCCCTATTTGGTAAAAGACCAAGTACATATTATGGCAACAACAGTTCAAATAATCAAAGAGGAACGACAGTCCATTACTTTAAGACATGAAGGTCAGTCAATCCAGAAAATGTCAAGAACTTTGAAAGTTTCTTCAAGTACAGTTGCAAAAAACATCAAGCGCCACAGGAAAGGAAGACCCATAGTTACTGTTAACTCAAAATGACACAACGACAAGGTTCCAGTTTAACTAAGTTTACTACACCATGTGAACACACTACAAGGTAGCCATTCCACTCCAGGCTCGGTCCATCTACAACAAGACTTGACGCGCAGGCGCACTCTTGACTGAGTGATAGCCCGGTAATAACAGAAAAATAGGGATACTTAAAACATGAACTTAACAATCTCCCACTTTTCTTTAAAGGCAAATAAAACAACAACATAACTAAATGTCCAAGTATTATTCAAGTTCCCCATGACAAATGGGTTGTGTGACAAAGTATTTGTATTACTCAAGCTGCCACTTTCCATTACTGAGAGCCTGTAGGAACACAAGACCGGATGCTCCTTTTTTAGTCAGACAGTCAGCAAGCTGCTCCTTTGTGGTCGACCACAGAATCCGCTGGATTCTCTGAGCTTGAATAAGTTCCTTGATGCTGCTAATCTCAAGACCAAGTCTTTTCTCTGTGACAGACTTGGTTGACTTGACAGCATCAACTAAGGAGTAGTTGTCAGTGACACAAACTACAGGTAGACTGAGCCGTTTTGTCTCACCAGTGGTAAGCTCGGAGTACAGAGTTGCAAGAAAGATAGCATTGTCAATTCCATCCGCAAGAGCAAGGGTTTCTCCAGCAAGTGTGCTTCGGACAACCCTTCTGATCCTTTTTGGCTGCCAACAGATAGGTGAGAATCTTCCTCCTTCACCCATGAACACGATTAGATGTCCACCTTGTGTGCCTCCATCTGTAAGGTTCCCTAGGGAAGCATCACTGAAGACAACTAGTTTCAGAGAGTCATCTTTTCCAACATGCTGAAACTTTAAAGTCACTTGTTGTGATTTCAGTTTACGAACAACTTTGTTTGCCTCATGAATGGTTTGTACAGTGGCGTGTTTTGTGTTAGATGCCAAGTTGCAACCATCAAACATTACATCAGGTCTACTCTGTCTAGCAACCCATAGAATTTGTCCTATCTTTGACCTCAATTGATCAGCTTCAATTCCACAGAGAGGGGAATTACATTGTACGGCTCTTGAAGAATCCATGTGGATTGGTTGAAGATTCTTGATATAGCTCTCCTGTTGCATCAGTATTGTTCCATCAACTGTAATAAACTCTATGCCAACATAACAAAAATTATCATGCTCATGGCTGACTTGGAGGTCTGTGAGCCACCCCAGGTAAAGTCATCAACATGACAGGCAAGTACCCCAGTCACATTGCAGTCTTGATCAAGCCAATAGAAGACTGCAGGATCCACTTGTGACATTTTTCCACCTGTATTCAGCATTGTTGCCTTGACTTTGTTGTACCAGTAGAGTGATACATCTGCCAGGCCATACACACACTTTTTTAGTTTCCACAGTGTTCCTTCGCTCTTAGCTTCAGGCGGAGGTCGGATGTGAATGTTTCTTGACAGCTCTGTTCCCTGCAAAAATGCAGATTTGATGTCTATGGAATTAAGTTTCCAATTTTTCGGGCAGATCACTGTCATCAGCAATCTGAGTGACTCTGAGGCGCATGTCAGTGAGTCTTTTGGGAGATCTTTAGCAGCCAGCTCCTCAAACCCTCTAGCCACTAGACGTGCTTTTGGCACTAGTCCAGTTAAGGGTACACACCCACCTTGTTGAGACACATTTTTGGCCAATGTCTGACTTCCTCAACCTCCATTTTCTTCCAATTACTGAGCTCATCATTTTGAATGTCATTCTGTTTTTCTCCATTTTCCATTGGTTCAATTCTGAGATTATCTACAAGTGACAGGTCAGCTGACCCTGTTGTACCAGAAAGTGTAGCTGGTTCAGTGTACTGCAAGTTGGACCAGTTCTGGTGTTTTCCTTTTGCTTTTCCTGCTCGTCCAATGACTGTTGCTGTATGTGGAATGCCACTTCCTCTGTCCATGTATTTAACAGTTTGTCCAGTTTTCAGATTGGAACAACCATGCTGTCTTAACACGTGGCTGTTTAATGTTTTCCTCATTTGAACACTCAACAGTATTATCTGTGTCATGGTTGAAGGTCTCTGCTCCATTTCGTCAGTCAGTTTCAGTATCCATATCATTGGATGCGACATCTGGTAAGTTTGCGTCTGTTACTGTGTCCTTTTTGTCATTTTCATTAGGAGACTGGTTCTCAGCAACAGTCCCTCTATCTTGTTGATCATTTATTTTCCTCAATCTTGAGTGATGCACCCTGACCATGGTGCCTCCGTGCCTCACAAATATCACCACGCCATCTTGGCCAATGACTACTCCCGGTCCTTTCCATTCTTGACAGTCAACTCGTTTGTAGTACACTTTGTTTCCAGTTTCGTACTTCTCATCGGTGGGTTGTAGCTGTTTTACGCAGAGCCCTGCGAATTCTCTCTGAGCACTGCTTCAGTGAACGCTTTTCTCGCTGCATGTAGTGCTGAAAGGTGCTCTGTGTCCATCAGAATCTCATTTTTACATGGACTCTGTGTGATGTCTCGGTCTAAAATGTTTACACAACAGTGGCCCGAGGTGGTAAGTTCAAGAGTTACTGGTTGTTTAAACATCACTGCCTTGTCATGTTTTATGTCTAGTACAGCCCCTGCCTTCTTGAGGGAAGCTTTGCTTAATAGTAAGGGGATATCTGTAGGGACCACCTCTGTTTCAATGTGACACTTAGTCTGACCAATTTTTGCTGGCATCTTAACTCTCTTGGTAGAATGGACTATTCTCCCATCTCCAAATTTGAAAGCTCTGTTGCTTGGTGAGTCAATCATATTTTGTACTTCTTTCATATTTAGTTCACTGACATAGCTATCAAGCCATTTTGCGCCACACACTGTCCGTGTACATGCAGTATCAATCACAGCAGATCCTAAGGATACAACTATAAAAATCTCAGTATCAGAAGCAGATTCGTTTCAAAACAGTGTAATGTTACACTGCTCTATCTCTGTGCTTACATTTTCCTCATGTCAGTTTAACTTGTTCATTTTTATGAGGACAGTCTTTAACCCAATGGTAAGTGCTTTGACAAATAGTACATTTTGATCTCCTTCCATATCTGTCCAGCGGATTTGTGCCGGGCAGTGCGCCCTCTTCTGGTTGTCTTGAGGACGTGACTTGTTGCCGCCTTTTCTCTGCTGCTCGGTGTAATATGCTGCGTCACTCACTTGCGTTCCATCTGTTATTGGCGCGACAGATGTCTTTTCACCCAAAATAATTTTTAGTGCTGACTTCATTGATGCAAAAGTCAGCACAGTACAAGCGGTCAAAGCCAACTGTTTCTCCCTACCATCCAGACAGGCAGTATCTAGCAACTTGAAAGCTACCACTGCATCCGGGAGAACCATGTCGTACTTGCGCATCCTGTTGTACCTCTGTTCCAAATCAATGATGTAGTCCGTCATTGCAACCGAAGTATCTCTCGTAACACTGTCAAAGTTTGAATATGCCTCGTAGGCACAGTCTCTCTTCTTTAAGAAATACAGAATCCAGTGCTGTGATCAGTTCCCATACAATCATCCTTGTTCAAATCCTCCAGGGAATCTGTATCTCGCTCTTCCTAAAGCGATAATAGCACCGCAACTGCATGCTTTTTCGCGTCCAGATTAGTAACTCGTGTCCAGATTCCAAATTCATTTTTCCAACTTTCGTACGACCTCTTCTCGTCGAAGCGAGGTGGCACATTGTAGTTATTATCCATCCTCTGCTACCAATGTTAACTCAAAATGACACAACGACAAGGTTCCAGTTTAACTAAGTTTACTACACCATATGAACTCACTACAAGGTAGCCATTCCACTCCAGGCTCGGTCCATCTACAACAAGACTTGACGCGCAGGCGCACTCTTGACTGAGTGATAGCGTGAATTTAACAGTTACCTCTGCTGCGGAGAATAAGTTCATTAGAGTTAACCGCACCTCAGAAATTGCAGCCCAAATAAATGCTTCACAGAGTTCAAGTAACAGACACATCTCAACATCAACTGTTCAGAGGAGACTGCGTGAATCAGGCCTTCATGGTCGAATTGCTGCAAAGAAACCACTACTAAAGGACACCAATAAGAAGAAGAGACTTGCATGCGCCAAGAAACACGAGCAATGGACATTAGACCAGTGGAAATATGTCCTTTGGTCTGATGAGTCAAAATTTGAGATGTTTGGTTCCAACCGCCGTGTCTTTGTGAGACGCAGAGTAAGTGAACGGATGATCTCTGCATGTGTAGTTCCCACCGTGAAGCATGGAGGAGGAGGAGTGATGGTGTGGGGGTGCTTTGCTGGTGACACTGTCAGTGATTTATTTAGAATTCAAGGCACACTTAACCAGCATGGCTACCACAGCATTCTGCAGCGATACGCCATCCCATATGGTTTGCGCTTAGTGGGACTATCATTTGTTTTTCAGCAGGACAATGACCCAACACACCTCCAGGCTGTGTAAGGGCTATTTGACTAAGAAGAGAGTGATTGAGTGCTGCATCAGATGACCTGGCCTCCAAAATCACCAAACATCAACCCAATTGAGATGGTTTGGGATGAGTTGGACCGGAGAGTGAAGGAAAAGCAGCCAACAAGTGCTCAGCATATGTGGAAACTCCTTCAAGACTGTTGGAAAAGCATTCCTCATGAAGCTGGTTGAGAGAATGCCGAGTGTGCAAAGCTGTCATCAAGGCAAAGGGTGGCTACTTTGAAGAATCTCAAATATAAAATATATATTTTGATTCGTTTAACACTTTTTTTGGTTTCATAGTTTTGATGTCTTCACTATTATTCTACAATGTAAAAAATAAAGAAACCCTTGAATGAGTAGATGTCCAAACTTATATACACACACACACAAACGTATGTGGACACCCCTTCAAATTAGTGGATTTGGCTATTTCAGCCACACACATTGCTGACAGGTGTATAAAATCAAGCACACAGCCATGCAATCTCCATAGACAAACATTGGCAGTAGAATGACCTTATTGAAGAGCTCAGTGACTTTCAGCGCGGCACCGTCATAGAATGCCACCTTTCCAATGAGTCAGTTTGTCAAATTTCTGCCCTGCTAGAGCTGCCCCGGTCAACTGTAAGTGCTGTTATTGTGAAGTGGAAACTTCTAGGAGAAACAGTGGCTCAGCCGCAAAGTGGTAGTGCCGAGTGCTGAAGCGCATAGAAAGTTGGTCCTCGGTTTCAACATTCACTACCGAGTTCCAAACTGCCTCTGGAAACAACTTCAGCACAAGAACTGTTCGTCAGGAGCTTTATGAAATGTGTTTTCATGGCCGAGCAGCCGCACACAAGCATCAGGCAGTCCGACAGACGGATCTGGGTTTGGCGGATGCCAGGAGGACACTACCTGCCCCAATGCATAGTGCCAACTGTAAAGTTTGGTGGAGGAGGAATAATGGTCTGGGGCTGTTTTTCATGGTTCTGGCTAGGCCCCTTAGTTGCAGTGAAGGGAAATCTTAACACTACAGCATACAATGACATTCTAGACGATTTTGTGCTTCCAACTTTGTGGCAACAGTTTGGGGAAGGCCCTTTCCTGTTTCAGCATGACAATGCCCCTGTGCATGAAGCGAGGTCCATGCAGAAATGGTTTGTTGAGATCGTGTGGAAGAATTTGACTGGCCTGCACAGAGCCCTGACCTCAACACCATCTAACACCCTTGGGATGAATTGGAATGCCGACTGCGAGCCAGGCCTAATCGCCCAACATCAGTGCCCGATTTCACTAATGCTCTTGTGGCTGAATGGAAGCAAGTCCCTGCAGCAATGTTCCAACATCTAGTGGAAAACCAGAAGAGTGGAGGTTGTTATAGCAGCAAAGGGGGACCAACTCCATATTAATGCCCATGATTTTGGGATGAGATGTTAGACGAGCACCGGGCCAAAGGACAAGTGTCCACATACTGCTGGTCATGACTGTAAAATATAATGTAGCCTAGCTAAATTCAAGGACAAGAGAGTGAAGCTATGTGGTTTTTTTCTGAGAGGCTGTAAATATATACACATTTCCTTTCAAAATTATACCGTCAAACAGTCAATGCAAGTCAATCAAGGTGTCTAATCAGTGATAATTCCATCTCTGTCCAGCAGGTGGTGTTGGCACAGCACAAGTCAAACAAGATCCATGGGGAGCCGCGGGGCGGGACTGGGGGTACGGGGGGCACCAGCGACTCAGACCCCCTGGACAGCACCGACTGTGCCAGTGAGAGTAGCAGCAGTGGGGGCAAGAGCCAGGAGCTCAACTTCCTCCCCGACCTCTCCTCTTCCTCATCTTCCTCTTCCTCCTCTTCGTCCTCGGGCCCCTCTCACAGCCTGCAGCCAGGCCCAGAGAAGAGACACTGCCCTCAGCTACACCCAGTCACTGTCTCCATCTCCAAACCTACACAGAAGTGAGTAACCTGCAGCACCTTTGGTTTGAGTTAGACTAAGAACTGTAGTTTTCCTAAAGGAGCTGGTCAAGCACCACCAATCACACCGAACAGTGCATTTATAATACAAGTACGTAGTTAAAAACAGCAACCTTATTAATTGTGAATCTGACCTTTATCCCTTTCTTTCTCTTTCTCCCCCCCTCTCTCTCGCCCGCTCCCCCTCTGTCCCTCCCCTCTCTCAGAGCTCCAGACATGAGTGAGTTGACCCCCAGCAGTTCTGTACCGTCTCAGTTTAAGACCATGTCTCTACCCGTCACATCCTCCAACAGCAAGAGCCTCACCAGCCCCAAGAGGGGACAGAAGAGAGAGGAGGGCTGGAAGGAGGTGGTCAGACGGTGGGTAGACACACACCATCTGTAAAATCCATCTAGAAATGCTTCAAGTTAATCTATAGGTCATTTTAGGCCAATGGTTCCCAACCTTTTTCGGTTACTGTACCACCAACTGAATTTTGCTTTTCCTGGAGTACCCCTGAAGTACCCCCTCATGTGCATTTTACCAGTAGGCCTGTGGTCTCATGAGTTTTCTCAAGTACCCTCTGTGGATAGGCCAAGTACCCCTGGTTGGGAACCACTGTTTTAGGCAATGAGGAAAAGTAAGTTGTCAGCCCTGTGGCTCCCCATAGATCTTGTCCTTTGGCCCGGTTCTAAACCCCATATGAATCTCTCGCTCTCTCTCCGGGCTGCAGGTCCAAGAAGCTGTCGGTCCCGGCCTCGGTGGTGTCGAGGATCATGGGTAGAGGAGGCTGCAACATCACAGCTATACAGGACGTGACGGGAGCACACATCGATGTGGACAAACAGAAAGACAAGAACGGAGAGAGAATGATCACCATCAGGTAGGGACAGAGAGGGAGGGAGAGGGGACCCCTCTGGTGGCGGCAGCCCACTATTACACCAGTCAGCAGAGTAGAGAACTGAACAGGAGGAAAGCAGAGAAAAGGGTAATAGCCTATGTCAGGTTTTCCCAAACTGGGATACGCGTACCTCCAGGGGTATGCGCAAGGCCGTCGGGTGTACGCCAAATAAAAATGTAATTCACATAAAAAATAAACAGTCCATTTCTATTTTCCAACGAGGCTATACGTTTGGGTGAGTTTTTTTTCTCACCTGAGTAGCCTCGTTTCACTGCCAAAAATTAAATTAAACCATCTAGTGTTCAGCGAAATAGAAACTCAATGTCAAATACAGGTAGCCTAGTCAAATAATTAACATCCAATCACATTAACCGTTACTCTCTCGCGGGAAACCTTCACTCTTGCACATTTAGAAACAAAACATGACTATTTGAAGAATAATCCATGGAAGCGTCTTATATGATGAGCTACCGAGTGGCTAGGACAGGCAAGCCCCATACTATTGTGGAGGGCTCTTCCTTCTGCTGCAGATATGGCTGGCACAATGCTGGGGGATAAAGCCCCAAAAAACTATACAGACAATTCCTTCATCAAACAACACTCTTTCACGACGCATCAGTGACATGGCAGGAGATGTTTTGAAACAATTACTGCTTCGCATAAAAGCCAGTAAATTCTATGCGTTACAGCTGGATGAGTCAACAGACGTGGCGGGCCTGGCACAGCTCCTGGTATACAGTTGAAGTCAGAAGTTTACATACACCTTAGCCAAATACATTTATACTCAGTTTTTCACAATTCCTGACATTTAATCCTTGTAAAAATTCCCTGTCTTAGGTCAGTTAGGATCACCACTTTATTTTAAGAATGTGAAATGTCAGAATAAAAGTAGAGAGAAGTATTTATTTCAGCTTTTATTTCTTTCATCACATTCCCAGTGTTGGAAGGCCTCCTTGCTTGCGCATGCATTTTCAGTTCTGCCCACACATTTTCTATAGGATTGAAGTCAGGGCTTTGTGATGGCCACTGCAATACCTTGACTTTGTTGTCCTTAAGCCATTTTGACACAACTTTGGAAGTACGCTTGGGGTCATTGTCCATTTGGAAGACCCATTTGCGACCAAGCTTTAACTTCCTGACTGATGTCTTGTGATGTTGCTTCAATATATCCACATAATTTTCCGTCCTCATGATGCCATCTATTTTGTGAAGTGCACCAGTATCTCCTGCAGCAAATCACCCCCACAACATGATGCTGCCACCCCCGTGCTTCACAGTTGGGATGGTGTTCTTCGGCTTGCAAGCCTCCCCCTTTTTCCTCCAAACATAACAATGGTCATTTTGGCCAAACAGTTCAATTTTTGTTTCATCAGACCAGAGGACATTTCTCCAAAAAGTGCGATCTTTGTCCCGATGTGCAGTTGCAAACTGTAGTCTGTCTTTTTTATGGTGGTTTTGTATGCAGTGGTTTCTTCCTTGCGGAGTGGCCTTTCAGGTTATGTTGATATAGGACTTGTTTTTACTGTGGATATAGATACTTTTGTACCTGTTTCCTCCAGCATCTTCACAAGGTCCTTTGCTGTTGTTCTGGGATTGATTTGCACTTTTCGCACCAAAGTGCTTTCATCTCTAGGAGACAGAACGCCTCTCCTTCCTGAGCGGTATTACGGCTGAGTGGTCCCATGGTGTTTATACTTGCGTACTATTGTTTGTACAGATGAACGTGGAAGCTTCAGGCGTTTGGAAATTGCTCCCAAGGATGAACCAGACTTGTGGAGGTCTACCATTTTTTTTCCTGAGATCTTGGCTGAATTCTTTTGATTATCCCATGATGTCAAACAAAGAGGCACTGAGTTTGGAGGTAGGCCTTGAAATACATCCACAGGTACACCTCCAATTGACTCAAATGATGTCAATTAGCCTATCAGAAGCTTCTAGAGCCATGACAATTTTCTGGAATTTTCCAAGCTGTTTAAAGGCACAGTCAACTTAGTGTATGTAAACGTCTGACCCACTGGAATTGTGATACAGTGAATTATAAGTGAAATAATCTGTCTGTAAACAATTGTTGGAAAAATTACTTGTGTCATGCTCAAAGTAGATGTCCTAACCGACTTAACAAACTATAGTTTGTTAACAAGAAATGTGTGGATTGGTTGAAAAACGAGTTTTAATGACTCCAACCTAAGTGTATGTAAACTTCCGACTTCAACACTATGTCCGTTACCTTTATGGGGGGTCAATTAAGATAGATATATTCTGCAAAGCACTGGAAACCAGGACAACATGAGAGGATATTTGTTAAGTACTGGACAGCTGTGTGACATCAAATGGACTTTGGTGGTCAAGATGTGTTGGTATCTGTACTGATGGCGCAAAAGCCATGACAGGGAGACATAGTGGAGTGGTAACGTGCGTGCAAGCAGTTTCTCCCGACGCCACTTGGGTACACTGCAGCATTCACCAAGAGGCTCTTGCTGCCAAGGGAATGCCTGACAGCTTGGACACTACAATGAAAATGGTTTACTTTGTTAAATCAAGGCCCCTGAACTCTCGTATATTTTCTGCACTATGCAATGATATGGGCAGCGAACATGTAACGCTTTTACAACATACAGAAGTCCGCTGGTTATCAAGGGGCAAAGTATTGACAAGTTTTTTTTAATTGCGAGATGAGTTTAAAGCCGCCTTTACTGACCATAATTTTCACTTGTCTGACTGCTTTCATGATGACGAGTTTCTCACACGACTGGCCTATCTGGGTGATGTTTTTTCTCGCCTGAATGATCTGAATCTAGGATTACAGGGACTGTCCGCAACTATATTCAATGTGCGGGACAAAATTGAGGCTATGATTAAGAAGTTGGAGCTCTTCTCTGTCTGTATTAACAAGGACAACACACAGGTTTTTCCATATTGTATGATTCTTTGTGTTCAAATGAACTCAAGCTTACGGACAATGTCAAATGTGATATAGCGAAGCACCTGAGTGTGTTGTGTGCTCAATTACGCAGGTGCTTTCCCAAAACGGATGACATAAACAACTGGATTCGTTATCCCTTTCATGCCCTGCCTTGCAACAAGCGGTTCTGTGAAAATTGAATTTAATCACAAGCCACTGCCAGATTTCTGCATAGGGCTGTGCTCAGAGTTTCTTGCCATGGCCAATCGAGCTGTTAAGACTGATGCCCTTTGCAACCACGTACCTATCTGAGAGTGAATTCTCAGCCCTCACTAGCATGAAAACTAAATACAGGCACAGACTGTGTGTGGAAAATGATGTAAGACACTCTCTCCAGTACAACCCAACATTGCAGAGTTATGTGCATCCTTTCAAGCACACCCTTCTCATTAACCTGTGGTGAGTTATTCACAATTTTTGATGAAAAAATAAGGTTTTATATGTAAAATGGCTAAATAAAGAGCAAAATGATTGATTATTATTATCTGTGCCCTGGTCCTATAAGAGGTCTTTGTCACTTCCCACGCGCCGGGTTGTGACGACAACTTACACTCATTGTTATGTTAAATAAATGTATCGTCTAGTGTGTGTGTGTGTGGCAGGCTTACAATGATGGCAAAAAACAACATTTGAGAGTGCGCTGACCCTGGTGCTAGAGGGGGTACGCAGCTGGAGGTTGAATGTTTGAAGGGGTACAGGACTATAAAAAGTTTGGGAACCACTGATCTGAGTGATTCTACGTATTTAAAAGGTTAATAGCTACAGTGAGGGAAAAAAGTATTTGATCCCCTGCTGATTTTGTACGTTTGCCCACTGACAAAGAAATGATCAGTCTATAATTTTAATGGTAGGTTTATTTGAACAGTGAGAGACAGAATAACAACAAAAAAATCCAGAAAAACGCATGTGAAATTTTTTATAAATTGATTTGCATTTTAATGAGGGAAATAAGTAGAAAGATTTCTGGCTTCCAGGTGTCTTTTTATACAGGTAACGAGCTGAGATTAGGAGCACACTCTTAAAGGGAGTGCTCTTAATCTCAGCTTGTTACCTGTATAAAAGACACCTGTCCACAGAAGCAATCAATCAATCAGATTCCAAACTCTTCACCATGGCCAAGACCAAAGAGCTCTCCAAGGATGTCAGGGACAAGATTGTAGACCTACACAAGGCTGGAATGGGCTACAAGATCATCGCCAAGCAGCTTGGTGAGAAGGTGACAACAGTTGGTGCGATTTATTCGCAAATGGAAGAAACACAAAAGAACTGTCAATCTCCCTCGGCCTGGGGCTCCATGCAAGATCTCACCTCGTGGAGTTGCAATGATCATGAGAACGGTGAGGAATCAGCCCAGAACTACACGGGAGGATCTTGTCAATGATCTCAAGGCAGCTGGGA
>QNTS01013649.1:4700-16757 GCA_003317085.1 Hucho hucho
GGTATGAGGTAACATGTGTTAGTCTGGAGTCAGGGTGCTGACAGGGTATGAGGTAACATGTGTTAGTCTGGAGTCAGGGTGCTGACAGGGTATGAGGTAACATGTGTTAGTCTGGAGTCAGGGTGCTGACAGGGTATGAGGTAACATGTGTTAGTCTGGAGTCAGGGTGCTGACAGGGTATGAGGTAACATGTGTTAGTCTGGAGTCAGGGTGCTGACAGGGTATGAGGTAGCATGTGTTAGTCTGGAGTCAGGGTGCTGACAGGGTATGAGGTAACGTGTTAGTCTGGAGTCAGTGGGCCTCTGTTTTCTCATGTGTTGTTCTATAGAATTTATTGATGAGGAAAAACACGAGGAGCTGATCATTTACACTGACTAAGAGCTAATATGTTAAGTTGATCTTTCTGATCAATAAAATAATACATTTTCTTATCATGACTTTCCATTGGAGAGGTACTGCATGGTAACACTACTCTGTCTGTTCTATCATGTCACCCAGCCAGAAGAGGCAATGCAGTCACATCCTTTCAGAATTCTAGAATGTTCCACTCCGTTCTAGAATGTTGTAGATAGAATGTGTTTCTATAAGTCCTGTGTTCTTTCTTTCTGGTAATATAGTAGGGGTGTCAGACACAAGGCCCTCCCTCTGTCTGGTCTCCAAGTTCTCTTTCCAGGGAAAGGATCCGTTTGGTAATTTATCACTAGAGCTGGAAATATTTGTCTGAGTAAATAATTTATAACCTCAGTTTCTGGTTGAAAAATGACAATGTCAATATTTTTTATCAAGTCTTTGCTAAATAAAGTTTCCTTATGAGCTGGGATTGGGATCACGCTTTTGGTCTTTCTACCTCAGCATTAGAAGGAGAAGTAATCAAAAGCAAATAACGTCTCATTATGTAGTCTTCTTTCAAGTAAAATACATAAATATGATATGTATATTTGATGTGTCCTCTGTGTGTTTAGTGAGGGCCTATGAACCAAGGTCTCAGGGTAGACACCTGCTTCACAACGCTTCACTGTTACTGCACTCGTATTGACTGTGCTTTACCTCAGAGCTGTTTATATACTGCTCTGTTTCACTCCACTTGCACATCTCGTCTCAATCGGAAAAAGGCTACATGGACAATCCTGACCTGCAAAACCATATAAAACTAGGTTAAGGTTAGGATTAGGGTTACGGGTTTGGTTAAGGTTAGGATTAGGGTTAAGGGTTTGGTTAAGGTTAGAGTTAGAGTTAGGGTTAGGATTAGGGTTACGGGTTTGGTTAAGGTTAAGGTTAGAGTTAGAGTTAGGGTTAGGATTAGGGTTAAGAGTTTGGTTAAGGTTAAGGTTAGGGTTAGGATTAGGGTTAAGGGTTTGGTTAAGGTTAAGGTTAGGGTTAAGTTCAGGGTCAGTTTTACATGTTGGTTAGTCCGTTTACAGTGCAAGAGTGTCCTTATAGCCTCTCCACCATGTCTCCAAATGCCCCTTCAGAAGGATCTGTCCCCATCTCGTGGTCTGACAGGCTTCCTTCAGGCCAGCCAGACAACAGGCTATAAGGACACTCCTGTACTGTAAACGGACTAACCAACATGTAAAACTGACCCTACAGGCACTATTGTTGCTCTCACCTACTCCACTATTATCTACTGGTGTTGTTTATCATCACAGTAGATATGATGGGTTTTTCCTACATCCTTTTATCCAGTTGGTTTTCAATGAACAGTGTATTTAGGTTGACTCCAGCAGTGGTAGGAAGAGCCAGTCCTCGGTTAGAGGACTTAAAGAGCCAGTCCTCGGTTAGAGGACTTAAAGAGCCAGTCCTCGGTTAGAGGAGTTAAAGAGCCAGTCCTCGGTTAGAGGACTTAAAGAGCCAGTCCTCGGTTAGAGGAGTTAAAGAGCCAGTCCTCGGTTAGAGGAGCAAAAGGCAATGTAGGTTTTTGGGTGTAGCACTGTAATGAAAGAGAACATCTCCTGGGACATGTAATCTTTGTAAGCTTTTTAATATCATAATACCACAATAAAGTTGCCTCTGTCGTATTCATTTGCTCTACTTTTCTAATGTAGTTGTCTCTGTCGTATCTATTTGGGCAGATTACGACGTGTAAAGAAACAATGGCTGAGGCCTGGGTGGGGCTTTGCTTCAGTAACCATATCATTTACCACCTCTGGCAGGCCTTACGTGACAGGCCAATTTCCACACTTATTAAGCCTATGACACACTCACTTGAAATAATCGTATTAGCGTTTTTTGGTAGAAAATTTGTCAGACTTTTGGGCTGGGCGTAGAGGACATGCTTGATTCGCTGTAATAGCGGCCTTTCACTGTACTGTAATAGAGCCCTTTCACTGTACTGTAATAGAGCCCTTTCACTGTACTGTAATAGAGGCCTTTCACTGTACTGTAATAGAGGCCTTTCACTGTACTATAATAGAGGCCTTGCACTGTACTCTAATAGAGGCCTTTCACTGTACTGTAATAGCGGCCTTTCACTGTACTATAATAGAGGCCTTGCACTGTACTATAATAGAGGCCTTGCACTGTACTCTAATAGAGGCCTTTCACTGTACTGTAATAGAGGCCTTTCACTGTACTGTAATAGAGGCCTTTCACTGTACTATAATAGAGGCCTTGCACTGTACTCTAATAGAGGCCTTTCACTGTACTGTAATAGAGGCCTTTCACTGTACTGTAATAAAGGCCTTTCACTTTCACCCAACCAGAAACCGTGGATTGATGGCAGCATTCGGTAAGACGACCGGAAACATGACTGAATTCAAACAGTGTAGCTATTCCCTCCGCAAGGCAATCAAACAAGCTAAGCGTCAATATAGAGACAAAGTAGAGTCACAATTCAACGACACGAGAGGAATGTGGCAGGGTCTACAGTTAATCACGGACTACAAAAAGAAAACCAACCCCGTCGCGGACCATGATGTCCTGCTCCCAGACAAACTAAACAACTTCTTTGCTCGCTTTGAGGACAATACAGTGCCACCGACACGGCCCGCTACCAAAACCTGCGGGCTCTCTTTCACCGCAGCCAACGTGAGGAAAACATTTAAATGTGTTAACCCTCGCAAGGCTGCTGGCCCAGATGGCATCTCAGAGCATGCGCAGACCAGCTGGCTGGTGTGTTTACGGACATATTCAATCAGTCCCTATCCCAGTCTGCTGTTCCCACATGCTTCAAGAGGGCCACCATTGTTCCTGTATCCAAGAAAGCTAAGGTAACTGAGCTAAATGACTATCGCCCCGTAGCACTCACTTCCATCATCATGAAGTGCTTTGAGAGACTAGTCAAGGATCACATCACCTACATCCTGCCAGATACCCTGGACCCACTCCAATTTGCTTACCGTCCCAATAGGTCCACAGACGACGCAATCGCAATCACACTGCATACTGCCCTAACCCATCTGGACAAGAGGAATACCTATGTAAGAATGCTGTTCATCAACTACAGCTCAGAATTTAACACCATAGTACCCTCCAAGCTCGTCATTAAGCTCGAGACCCTAGGTCTCGACCCAGCCCTGTGCAACTGGGTCCTGGACTTCCTGACGGGCCGGCCCCAGGTGGTGAGGGTAGGAAACAACATCTCCACCCCGCTGATCCTCAACACTGGGGCCCCACAAGGGTGCGTTCTCAGCCCTCTTCTGTACTCCCTGCTTACCCATGACTGCGTGGCCAAGCACGCATCCAACTCAATCATCAAGTTTGCTGACGACACTACAGTGGTAGGCTTGATTACCAACAACGACGAGACGGCCTACAGGGAGGAGGTGAGGGCCCTCGGAGTGTGGTGTCAGGAAAATAACCTCTCACTCAATGTCAACAAAACAAAGGAGATGATCGAGGACTTCAGGAAACAGGAGAGGGAGCACCCCCCTATCCACATCGACGGGACAGTAGTGGAGAAGGTGGAAAGTTTTAAGTTCCTCGGCGTACACATCCCGGACTAACTGAAATGGTCCACCCACACAGACAGCGTGGTGAAGAAGGCGCAACAGCGCCTCTTCAACCTCAGGAGGCTGAAGAAATTGTCACCAAAATCACTCACAAACTTCTACAGATGCACAATCGAGAGCATCCTGTCGGGCTGTATCACCACCTGGTACGGCAACTGCTCCGCCCACAACCGTAAGGCTCTCCAGAGGGTAGTGAGGACTGCACAACGCATCACCGGGGGTAAACTACCTGCCCTTCAGGACACCTACACCACCCGATGTCACAGGAAAGCCAAAAAGATCATCAAGGACAACAACCACCCGAGCTGCTGCCTGTTCACCCCGTTATCATCCAGAAGGCGAGTTCAGTACAGGTGCATCAAAGCTGGGACCGAGAGACTGAAAAACAGCTTCTACCTCAAGGCCATCAGACTGTTAAACAGCCATCACTAACATTGAGTGGCTGCTGCCAACATACTGACTTAAATCTCTAGCCACTTTAAAAATAGGAATTGGATGTAACAAATGTATCACTATCCACTTTAAACAATTTTGCATATAATGTTTACATATCTGACATTACTCAAATCAAATGTATACACTGTATTCTAAACCATCTACTGAATCTTGCCTATGCCGTTCGGCATTCGACTCAAATCTCTAGCCACTTTAATAATTATAATTGGATGAAATAAATGTATCACTAGCCACTTTAAACGATGCCATTTATATAATGTTTACATATCCTACATTACTCATCTCATATGTATATACTGTACTATATACCATCTACTGCATCTTGCCTACGCCGGTCAGCCATCGCTCATCCATATATTTATATGTACATAGTCGTATTCATTCCTTTCCTTTACTCTTGTGTGTATAAGGTAGTTGTTGTGAATTTGTTAGATTACTGCACGGTCGGAACTAGAAGCACAAGCATTTAGCTACACTCGCATAAACATATGCTAACCATGTGTATGTGACAAATAAAATTTGATTTGATATTTTGTAGCATTGCCTTTAAATTGTTTAACTTGGGTCAAATGTTTCGGGTAGCCTTCTACAAGCTTCCCACAATAAGCTGGGTGAATTTTGGCCCATTCCTCCTGACAGAGCTGGTGTAACTGAGTCAGGTTGAGTTATTTCCAAGATGGCGTAGCAGTGCAGACGCGGTTTGTCGTTCTCCCCTGTACATTTTGTATTTTTTTGTATATATTTCAATTTATTTTCAATCTCTTATCCATTTGTAAATTAAATATACCTTCCGGTAACCCGCCTCACCCAATTTGATATGGATCCGCTATTTATAGACCTTTTAGCCAGAACCTCCATCAGAAGTTAGCCATCAGAAGCTAACCAGCTAATTAGCTACTAGCTATTTAGTCATAGTCAGCCACTGCTAGAGGCCTTTACCTTCGGCACAGACTCCAGCCGCTTTTTATCCTGGATAATACTTGCCGGACTGTTTTCTCCACTACAACGGCGGATTCCTGCCCTGGACCATTACTCCTGATCATCACAGCTAGCTTGCTGCCGCCGAGTGGCCTAGCCCCGAAGCTAGCCCTGAGCCAGGCCCACCTCCTGGCCCGCTCAGTGATCACTTGGCTACACAGCTCCTCCCGGACTCTTCCCCAACACGGCTAGAATTCCACTACTCCACTGGATCCTTTCCGTAAGCTCTGGACCTTTGCATCGGATCATTGCTGCTAGCTAGCTGCTACCGAGTGGCTATAGTTATTAATGCCCCTGTCCCGAAGCTAGCACCAGTTAGCCGCGAGCCAGGCGCATCTCCCGGCTAGCAAACGAAAAGCTACAACCACAATCACTATTTCGCCAACTGGCCTGGACCCTTTTGTCGACACGAAGCTCCGCCGTTCCACCACGACTGGTCTGCTGACGTAACTCCATCCGCTGTGCCCCTAACTAGCCCCGGCCTGCTAACTTTAAACGCTGTGTCTCCTGACTACCCAGCGGCTTCCCTGTTTCATCTATTGCTGTTCACTGGACCCTATGATCACTTGGCTACATAGCTGATGCCTGTAGGACTCATTAATAACTCATTCATTCTGTTTATTTTTTTTTTCTGTCAGCCCATTCATCGCCAGTTTTTTTTTCGCCAGTTGTCTTGCCGTTGCGGTCTTACCCGTTGTTGTCCTAGCTAGCTCTCCCAACCAACACCTGTGTTTGCTTTATGCCTTGTCAATATGCCCTGTTTACTGTTGTTTAGGATAGTTATCATTGTTTTAGTTTACAGTGGAGCCCCTAGTCCCACTCTACATGCCTCAGATTCCTCCTTTGTCCTACCTCCCACACATGCGGTGAACTCACCCAGTATTACCAGCACCTCCAGAGATGCAACCACTCATCATCACTCGGTGCCTGGGCTTACCTCCACTGTACCCGCATCCCACCATACCCCTGTCTGTACATTATACCCTGAATCTATTCTACCACGCCCAGAAATCTGCTCCTTTTATTCTCTGTCCCCAATGCACTAGACAACCAGTTTTGATAGCCTTTAGCCGTACCCTCATCCAACTCCTCCTCTGTTCCACAGGTGATGTGGAGGTTAACCCAGGCCTTGCGTGTCCCCAGGCACTCTCATTTGTTGACTTCTGTAACCGAAAAAGCCTTGGTTTCATGCATGTTAACTTCTTAGGAAGCGGCTGCATAGGTGACGGTTTTGGAGAGTCTGGCGTGCCCAAAGTAAAATGCCTGCCACTCAGGCCCAGAACATAGGATATGCACATAATTAGTACTATTGGATAGGAAACACTGAGGTTTCTAAAGGTGTTAACATAATGTCTGTGAGTATAACAGAACAGATATAGCAGGCAAAAACCCAATGAAAATCCATCCGGAATTACAGTTTTTTGTGACCTTTGCTCTGTTTGACAGTCTCCCTATTGATTTCAAAGGCAAGCAGCTCCGAAATTTCAGTACCTATGACTTCCACTAGATGTCAACAGTCTATATACAAAGACTGGGAATGATTGGAGTAAGCAAAACGGATAGGAACACGAAATGGTAAGGGGACCTGAAATGTCAATTGTTGTTGTTTGTGTCGCACTGCTTTTGTCACGACTTCCGCCGAAGTTGGCTCCTCTCCTTGTTCGGGCGGCGTTCGGCGTTCGGCGGTCGACGTCGCCGGTCTTCTAATCATCACCGATCAACTTTTCATTATCCATTTGTCTTGTCTTGTTTTTCACACACCTGGTTTGCATTCCCCATCATTATCTGTTGTGTATTTAACCCTCTGGTTTCCCCCCATGTCCTGGTGTGTGTTTGTTTATTGTGAAGCCGTTTTTTCCAGCTGGTGCATTTATTATTATTCCTCGCCTGTGTTGCGTATGGCATGTTATTTTGTATTTACGCGTTTATCGTTTTGCATGTTTATTTGTTTGAGTAAAGTTTTCGCTCACTCAGTACTGTTCTCCTGCGCCTGACTTTATGCACCAGCTACACATGAGCCTGACAGCTTTGCTTTATCTTGGCCAGGTCACAGTTGTAAATGAGAACTTGTTCTCAACTGGCCTACCTGGTTAAATAAAGGTGAACCAAATAAATAAAAAAATAAAGGTTTGTAGGCCACACACCTTTTCAGTTCTGCCCACACATGTTCTATAGGATTGAGGTCAGGGCTTTGTGATGGCCACTCCAATACCTTGACTTTGTTGTCCTTAAGCCATTTTGCCACAACTTTGGAAATATGCTTGGGGTCATTGTTCATTTGGAAGACCCATTTGTGACCAAGCTTTAACTTCCTGACTGATGTCTTGAGATGTTGCTTCAATATATCCACATAATTTCCCTTCCTCATGATGCCATCTATTTTGTGAAGTGCACCAGTCCCTCCTGCAGCAAAACACCCTCGCAACATGATGCTCCCCCTTTTTCCTCCAAACATAACGATGGTCATTATGGCCAAACAGTTCTATTTTTGTTTCATCAGACCAGAGGACATTTCTACAAAAAGTACGATCTTTGTCCCCATGTGCAGTTGCAAACCGTAGTCTGGCTTTTTTAATGGCGGTTTTGGAACTGTGGCTTCTTCCCTGCTGAGTGACCTTTCAGGTTATGTCGATATAGGACTTGTTTTACTGTGGATACAGATACTTTTGTACCTGTTTCTTCCAGCATCTTCACAAAGTCCTTTGCTGTTGTTCTGGGATTGTTTTGCACTTTTCGCACCAAAGTACATTCATCTCTAGGAGACAGAACGTGTCTCCTTCCTGAGCGGTATGACGGCTGTGTGGTCCCATGGTGTTTATACTTGCGTACTATTGTTTGTACAGATGAACGTGGTACCTTCAGGCATTTGGAAATTGCTCCCAAGGATGAAACAGACTTGTGGAGGTCTACAAAATTTAGGCTTTGAAATAAATCCTCAGGTACACCTCAAATTGACTCAAATGATGTCAGAAGCTTCTAAAGCCATGACATTATTTCTGGAATTTTCCAAGCTGTTTAAAGGCACAGTCAACTTAGTGTATGTAAACTTCTGACCCACTGGAATTGTGATACAGTGAACTATAAGTGAAATAATCTGCCTGTAAACAATTGTTGGAAAAATTACTTGTGTCATGCACAAAATAGATGTCCTAACCGACTTGGTATATGGAGTATGGAGTATGGAGTAGGGAGTAGATATAGTGTATAGGGGAGATATAGGATATAGGGTACAGGGAGTAGCTATATGGTATAGAGAGTAGGGAGTAGATATAGTGTACATAGAAGTAAATCATGGGTATTGGGAGTATAGAGATAAGAAGAAGTCCACAATCATCTCCTTTGGGAGTAGATATAGGGTATAAGGGTTTTCAAAGTAGGAGGGGATGTAAATGTTTCTATGTCCCTTTGGGCTCCCCGTATGGTGGGTCATTGCCCCACGTCCAACCCCCAGTTACCCCTGAACCAGACCAGGACTTCCACGACATCCTAACCCAACTTTGTTTTCCACCCTGTCATCATAACTCACTCCTGGGAAATGGGACTGCTCCCTGGGAAACGCTTCTCCCCTCACCCCCCCTCTGGCGAGGAATGCTCACAGTGGAAACGGGTTACTAGTTAGGGTACGCCATTTCCTGGTGCTTTTATCTGCTGACCCCTGACCCATAGCACATCTGGAAACCTAGCTGTAGACAAAACCAGGATGTTTTGGTTTCTCTTCAACCCCAACCGTTCATGGAAGAGTCCCTAGAGTTTAAGCCTGGGGGTTTCTACTAAGCTAACATATGGGATTGTTTTAAAATGGTCATAACAAGGATTATTTAGCAATATTATTTAACATTTTAGGACCCCTTTGGGTATCAGAATATCTCCCTGCTTTTATAGACCAAAGAAGCTGCAGATTAGGAGCCGCAGAGGGGTGTATGTTGCTGATCAATTTCTGTGTGTCATCAAATCAAATCAAATGTATTTATAAAGCCCTTCTTACATCAGCTGATGTCACAGAGTGCTGTACAGAAACCCAGCCTAAAACCACAAACAGCAAGCAATGCAGGTGTAAAAGCACGGTGGCTAGGAAAAACTCCCTAGAAAGGCAAAAACCTAGGAAGAAACCTAGAGAGGAACCAGGCTGCGAGGGGTGGCCAGTCCTCTTCTGGCTGTGCCGGGTGCAGATTATAAGAGAACATGGACAAGATGTCCTCAGTTTGCTATCAGTCAGAATGTGAGCAGCAGAATTAACATTCAGCCCGCCCTTCTCTTTACAGCCAGTTGACTTAGTAGCACCTCACTTGACTGACTGACATGAGAAAGATGGCTGCACTGATAATTTTTTTTATTTCACTTCACCAATTTGGACTATTTTGTGTATGTCCATTACATGAAATCCAAATAAAAACCCATTCAAATTACAGTTTGTAATGCAACAAAATAGGAACAACGCCAAGGGGGATGAATACTTTTGCAAGACTCTGTATTGATACATAAACACAAACTGTCTAGGTCAAATAGGGGAGAGGCGTTGTGCCGTGAGGTGTTGCTTTATCTGTTTTTTGAAACCAGGTTTGCTGTTCATTTGAGCAATATGAGATGGATGGGAGTTCCGTGTAATAAGGACTCTATATAATACTGTACCCTTTCTTGAATTTGTTCTGGATTTGGGGACTGTGAAAAGACCCCTGGTGGCATGTCTGGTGGGGTAAGTGTGTGTGTCAGCGCTGTGTGTAAGTTGATTATGCAATTATATTATAATTATTATAAAATTATTTACAATTTGGGATTTTCAACATGTTGTTTTTCAGAAAAGAAGAAGCGATGCAATTTTTAGAATAAGGCTGTAATGTAACAATTTGTGGAAAAAGTGGTCTGAATACTTTACGAATCCACTGTAAATAAAATAAAATAACATGTTATTTGTCACATGCGCCGAATACAACAGGTGTAGACCTTACCGTGAAATGCTGAATACAACAGGTGTAGACTTTACCGTGAAATGCTGAATACAACAGGTGTAGACTTTACCGTGAAATGCTGAATACAACAGGTGAAGACTTTACCGTGAAATGCTGAATACAACAGGTGTAGACTTTACCGTGAAATGCTGAATACAACAGGTGTAGACCTTACAGTGAAATGCTGAATACAACAGGTGTAGACCTTACAGTGAAATGCTGAATACAACAGGTGTAGACCTTACAGTGAAATGCTGAATACAACAAGTGTAGACCTTACAGTGAAATGCTGAATACAACAGGTGTAGACCTTACAGTGAAATGCTTACTTACAGGCTCTAACCAACAATGTAGTTTAAAAAAAATCAAAAGAGTTAAGAAAAATATTTACTAAATATACTAAAGTAACGAATAAAAGAGCAGCAATAAAATAACAATAGCGAGGCTATATACAGGGGGTATCGGTACAGAATCAATGTGGAGACTATATAAAGGGGGTACCGGTACCGAGTCAGTGTGCGGAGGTACAGGTTAGTCAAGGTAATTGAGGTAATATGAACATGTAGGTAGGGGTAAAGTGATTATGCATAGATAAAAAACAGCGAGTAGCAGCAGCATCAAAAAAGGGGGGTGGGTCAATGCAAATAGTCCGAGTAGCCACTTGATTAGCTGTTCAGCATTCTTATGGCTTGGAGGTAGAAGCTGCTAAGAAGCCTTTTGGACTTAGACTTCGCCCTCCGGTTCCGCTTGCCGTGCGGTAGCAGAGAGAACAATCTATGACTGGTGTGGCTGGAGTCTTTGGCAATTTTTTCTCTGACACTGCCTAGTATAGAGGTCCTGGATGGCAGGAAGCTTTGCCCCAGTGATGTATTGGACCATACGCATTATCCTCTGTAGCGCCTTGCAGGTCAGACACCGAGCAGTTGCCATAGCAGGCACGGATGCAACCAGTCAGGATGCCCTCGATGGTGTAGCTGTAGAACTTTTTGAGGATATGAGGACCCAAGCCAAATCTTTTCAGTTTCCTGAGAGGAGATTGCCAATCTCCTTTTCTTCAGGCATGTCTGGTCCCATCATACTGTAGCATTTCAACATGTCAGCTGTTCTATAGAGACAAGCGTTCCAGACACAATCGTTTCAGAGACAAGCGTTTCAGAGACAAGCGTTCCAGAGACAAGCGTTTCAGAGACAAGCGTTTCAGAGACAAGCGTTCCAGAGACGAGCGTTTCAGAGACGAGCGTTCCAGAGACAAGCGTTCCAGAGACAAGCGTTTCAGAGACAAGCGTTTCAGACACAAGCGTTCCAGAGACAAGCGTTTCAGAGACAAGCGTTCCAGAGACAAGAGTTTCAGAGACAAGCGTTTCAGAGACAAGCGTTCCAGAGACAAGCGTTCCAGAGACAAGCATGGTCAAAAGTCTACTCTCTCCATGCTAAACATCCACTCTCTCCTCTCTTAACGTCTACTCTCTCCACGCTAAAAGTTTTCCCTCTCCGTGCTAAATGTCTAATCTCTCCATGCTAAATGTCTAATCTCTCCATGCTAAATGTCTAATCTCTCCATACTAAATTTCTAATCTCTCCATGCTAAATGTCTACTCTCTCCATGCTAAATGTCTACTCTCTCCATGCTAAATGTCTAATCTCTCCATGCTAAATGTCTAATCTCTCCATGCTAAATGTCTACTCTCTCCATGCTAAATGTCTACTCTCTCCATGCTAAATGTCTA